>CAUYRH010015910.1:0-22284 GCA_963574655.1 Perodicticus potto | reverse complement strand
GAACTGACAAGGGTGATGGGGTGACAGAGCGGCACTGACAGGGGTGATGGGGTGACATAGCGACAATGACAGGGGTGATGGGGTGATGGGGTGTCATAGCGGCAATGAGGTGCCATAGCAGCAATGACAAGGGTGACAGGGTGAAATAGCGACACTAACAGGGGTGATGGGGTGACATAGTGGCAATGACAGGGGTGATGGGGTGACATAGTGGCACCTACAAGGGTGACGGGGTGCCATAACAGCAATAACAGGGGTAATGGGGTGACATAGCAGCACGGACAGGGGTGACAGGGTGCCATAGCGGTGCCAACAAGGGTGATGGGGTGACAATGTGGCACTGACATTTACCTATGCCATTGTGTGATTAATAATTGCTTTGGAGGGAATGTGCAGGGCATTATGAGAGTTGCGACAGGAAAATTGATCTGGAAGAGAAGGAAAGGCAGTCAGAGAACGTTTTTCTGAGGGTGTGGTAATTAAGCAATAATACAGAAAATAATTGGAGTTTTATCAGAAAGGATCATGGTATTGGATAATGCAGTAAAGACAAGGAAACTCCAGCAGATGGAGGCACCCAAGGCATGTAGTGTGGGCCACACTTTGGAAAGCCTGTCAGGGCCAGTGTGGACAGAACCCAGGAAGTGGCCAGAGGGCATCCAGGAGAGACCAGCAAGGGTCTGGTAGGTGGAATGTTAAGAAGTTTGAATTTTATTTCAAGAATCAGGATAGTCCCACTGATTAATCATCTAACCTATGGTGCATATTGCAAGGGTACGTGTCAAATCTATTAAGAGTATAAATGTCATAACACAACAGTTAAGTAAGTGAGGTGAAGGCTATGTTAACCAGTTTAATGTAAGCACTCCAAAATGTATATAAAATCAGCACATTGTACTCATAAATGCATTAATGTACAGTTATGATTTAAGAAAAAAATTAAAAATAAATGCATTAAATACATAAAAAAAGAATCAGTACAGTCATTGGACTGGGATTTGGAGGTAAGTTTAGTAGGAAAATGATATCCTTGAGGGCATCAAACTATGGCATTAAATGAACAAAAGACAGAAAAGGTCTTCATTTCACTTACAGCATTTCTGCTTTGGGATGATAAAAAGAAATACTTCTTTGGAAATTACTCCTCTTCCTGGGCATCTTTTTACAAAGAAATCCTGACAATGTCATAAGATGTTTTTTACCTTTGTGCCACCAGAAGGAATTTCTGCTCTTGATTTCCCTGACAGAGAGTGGGGAAGAATCTGTTTTTATTGTTGTTGTTGTTTAATTTTTTGTTTGTTTGTTTTGTTTTTTAATCTCTGAAAATGATATTGCTTTTTTGAGTGCTACCTGCCAGCCTCTTGTTGATTTCAGAAATTCAATATTGGGGGACTCAGAATTTCAAACTTGAAGGACATGAGAGTGTCTTTAGAGGTGGAGGTGGAGAATGAAGTGGTTATTGGTGGGAAAAGCAAAAGATATGTTACACTTTTACAATTTAGAAGATCTTTAAAAATCTTCCTTACCCAATCCTTCCAACGCTGACATTCACATTTCTGCTATGCAGGTTAACATGGATAGAAATGGATTTTTAAATGGTTAAATATCAGTTTGAAGTTAACCACT
Source organism: Perodicticus potto (assembly GCA_963574655.1). NCBI lineage: Eukaryota > Metazoa > Chordata > Mammalia > Primates > Lorisidae > Perodicticus > Perodicticus potto. The sequence goes on along the minus strand of CAUYRH010015910.1, from coordinate 20,658 downwards.
TGAGACATGAACAAATCCACAGAAATTACCAAAATCAGGACCTTGAGGTTCATTTCACACAGAGAGGGGAGAAGTTAGAGAATTCAGTACTGACTCCTGGCTGCCACAGCCTTCTCACAGCCATCCTGAAGGATGTGTTTCATTCTCATCCCTCCTGCTCTCATCCTTTCTTTTAGAATGCCCTGGACCTGCCTGCCTCCTTTCCTTCTTCCCCTCCTGCAAAAACAAAGCAAAACAAACAAACAAGAGCCCACTCCCTTACCCAGGCCATTTCACTACTACTTTTTTTCTTACTTTCAAATTTTTACTATTATTGATTTCTTTATGGAGGTAAAATTGAGTAAAAAGAAATTTGTCCGAAACTGAACACAGGAATATCATATTAGACACTTCCTAACGACTCCATTATATGGTGGAATGAGATTCCAAGAAAAATAGTAAGAAGGCAATCATCTGAATTATTTAATACTCAATTGGGCAAAGTCATGGAAAATGTGCTACCAGGAATGGTTCAGCTTCAGCCAAATCAGAATGAAGAGAATGAACATGAAAGATTTATTTTCTAACCTTGGCTCCATTTTTCTCTAGGCTGAAAATCTACAGCTCCTACTAAATTCAGCTATATCCAGATTACCTGTTTTCCCTGCTACCACATGCATTAAACCAGAGGTTGGGGAAATGATTCCTCCTTCAATTATCAAGAAGCAGCCTAGACTCATAGGTAAAAATCCGTATCTGGAATTGGTACCCAAATTCTAATTTCAGGCTGCCCTGATTCTATAGCAATTCTATGCAAATCACATGGGGAAAGGTCAGTCTGAAACATTTTATGACAAATGTGTTTGCTTATGCATATACATCACTTCCTGCGATTCCAAGAGTCATTTCTATCCATGAATAAGTAATGGTCACTTTCTTCTCACAAGAAAGCACCTGTTTTCTGATTGTAAAGTATTAGAGTAAATACTCTATTAATATATTTCTTTGTTTGTTTGCTTTTAATACCTACAAGCTAGGGAATCTGGCTCCAAGCCAAATTCCTATGTGTGAACTTTCAGGCTTCACCAGGGCAAGTACAAATCTTTGGCTGTCAGGCCTCAGGGAGGAAATCTTTCCTTTCTAAACCAGACTAGGTGCATAATCAGTGCATTGCAGTTTTCCAAAGGAAGTTGCAGACAAGGACTCAGGCTCAGTCACCTCTCTAGGAGGCCTCTCCTGACTCACTTCCCTGAAGCTGCTGCCAAGATCTCCTTATCAGGGGCCTTAGCTGAGGCACTTTTCTTCACTTGGACAGTATTTTTTCACGTCTCGTGGAGGAGAGGGAACCCTTATAAACTGAGGGTGCTACTGTGAATTAGTACAACCATCGTGTAAAACAGTGTGAAGTTTCCCCGAAAAACTAAAAGTAGAATTACCAAACGATCTAGTGATTCCACTTCTGGGTAGAATTAAAAGGAATTGAGATTAGTATGTAGAAGAGATATGTGAGCCCCACCCTGTTCATTGCAGCATTATTCACAATAGCCAAGGTACAGAAAAAAGTGAAGTGTCTCATCAATGGATGAATAGATTTGTTTACATGGTATATATACATAGTGGAATACTCTTCAGCCTTTAAAAAGTAGGAAATTCCCTCATGTGCAGCAACAGGAATGAACGCAGAAGGCATTAGTGAAATGATAATTGAGGCACAGAGAGACAAATACCACTTGGTGTCACTTATATGTGGAATCTTAGTAAGTCCAAATCATAGAAGTAGAGAATAGAACGGTGGTCACCCGGGGCTAAAAGTGGAGTGTGGATAAGGAAAGAAGAGATGCTGGTCAAAGAGTACAAACATCCAGTTAGACATAGGTTCTGGAGATATGTGGTACCACCTCATGACTACAGATAACAGTAATGCATTGTATATGTTAAAATAGCTAAAAGATATTTTAAATGATCTCATCACAAAGAAATGGTAATTATTTAAAGTGATGGATATATTAATTAGCCTTATTTAGTCTTTCCACATCATATACATGTATTGAAACATCATATTCTACCCATAAATACAGTATGTACAAATATTATTTGCCAATTAAAAGTAAAAACAAAGAAAAGTAAAATATTTTTCCAATCTGGGTTTTTCCCTCACTCCCTTCCCCTGGTCGTCTTGGTTCTTGAAAATGCAGACGTCTTTTCTGCAAGCTCCTCTGCAGAGAGGGGATTCTGCCTCATCTGTACCACACATCATCTGATGCCAGCCCTGTGCCAGTCTGTGGGGAACTGGGACCCGAGGGAGCTGCCACCTTTTACTTTCACTTCTTTCCTGCACGGTCTCCATGAGGGGACGAAGGCCTGATTGCTAACATTCAGAGTCTGGCTCATGGTCTCCACACCTAGCAGGTTGACACCAGTACCTTGCAGTATATTTCAGAAAAGTTTCCTAAACCAAAATATTTTAAAGGAACACATTAAGGAATTGAAGTAAATTATTGCCCACCCTACCAGTTAGTGCTCTAGGCCCATGGAAAGACAACTTTCTAAGACAATGGTGAAAAACAGATAAATTTAGCTCTCATTACACTCCAATTTTTCAATAAAATCCTACCGTGTTCTAATAAGCCATCAGTGCCATGTGCATAGCTTTCATTGTGATGGAACTCTTTGTTAGAGTTCCTAATGTTCCTCCTAAAAATGTCTACATCCTAACCCTGGAATGCCCTTACTTGACAAAAGGATCTCAGCAGATGTAGTCAACGACCTCAAGATGGTGAGAGAGAATCCCAAATTACCCAGGTGGGCCCAATGTAATCACAAAAGTTTTTAAACGTGGACCAGGAATGCAGAAGAGTTCACAGTGATGTGGAAAAAGCATTTGACCCAGAATTTCTGGCTCTGAAAACAGAGGAAGAGGGAGTAGAGCCAAGGTATGCAGATGGCTTCCAGGAACTGAAAAGGGCATGAACACACTCCCTCCTGGAGCCTTCAGGAAGGAATACAGCCTTTTTTTAACAGCTCGATTTTTGTTTGTTGACATCTGCAGTGGACTTCTGCCCTTCAGTATTTTAAGATAATAAATTTGTGTTGTTTTAAGCCACCAAGTTTGTGGCAATTTTTTACAGTCGTGATAGTCAGTGAATACAGTCTCTTTCAAAGTGCTCTTCCCTGGATCCTCAAAACAGCTTCACGAGATAAGAATTATTATTATCATTAACTTTATCTGAAAAAAGTGTTATCCAATAATGAGCTTTAGTTTGTCCATTTGACCTGAAGCAAAGAAAGGGGAAATAATTTGCTCAGTGTTTCACATCTAGTAAGAATCAGAACTGGAACTGAAATGAGACACGCTACTCAAAGCCATGTCCTCTTTCTCTTATGTCCTCTGACCTCGACCTCTTCGAATCTTTTTTATTTGTTTTAGATGGGGAGAGTAGTTATGTGGATGTTTTTATTTCAAATTATTGAGGGGATACCAAGGTTTTTGTTATATGGGTCACTTTTGTAAAACTTGACTCATGGCTATAAACGTGCTCATCACCCAGCCAATGTACATTGTACCCATTCAGTATGTTTGCATCCATGACCTCCTACCCTCTCCACTCTGCTTGATTCCCATGCACATATGTTCATCAGCTAGTTCCAATTTAATAGTGGAAATATGCAGTAGTTGTTTTTTTCCGTTCTTTAGATAATTCACTTAGGATAATGTTATCCTGTTCCACCCAAATTGTTGCAAAAGGCAATTTTTATGGCTGAGTACTACTCTCCAGCATACATGTACCACATTTTGTTAATCCACACATAAATTGGTGGGCACTTGAGCCGATTCCATATCTTTGCAATTGTGACCTGAACTCCAATAAACATTCAAGTGCGGGTGTTTTTTTGGAAAAAAAAAAATGACTTCTTTTCCTTTGGTTAGATATCCAGTAGTGGGATTGGTGGATTGAATTTTGGGCCTTTTTTTTGTTCTTTGAGGAATACTGTTTTACTTGACAACTTGTACTAATTTGAAGTCTCAGGAACAGTATACAAGCATTTCTTTCATTCTGCATTCACACCAGCATCTATGGTGTATGGACTTTTAATAAAAGCCATTCTAACAGGGATAATATAATATCTCATTGTGGTTTTAATTTTTATTACCCTGATAATTACTGAAAATTTTTTTATGTGTTTATTGGCCATTTGTCTATTTTCTTCTGAGAAACTTCTGTTCATGTCTTTTGTTCACTTTTTAGACCAATGGAACAGAACGGAGAACCCAGATACAAAACCATACACATAGAGCCAACTGGTCTTTGACAAAGCAGACAATGATGTACACTGGGGAAAAGAAGCTCTGTTCAATAAATGGTTCTGGGAAAACTGAATAGCCACATGCAGAAGAATGAATCAGTATCCATGTCCCTCACATCTCACAAAAATTAATTCAAGACGGATAAGAAACATAAATATGAGGCACAAAAACATCAGAATTCTAGAATAAAATGTTGGAAGAACTCTTCTAGATATCAGCCTAAGCAATGAATTTGTAACTGAAAGCCAAAAGGCAATTATAGCAACAAAAATAATAAATGAGATTTGATTATATTTAAAAGTTCTGCACAGCTAAGGAAATAATTAGCAGACCAAATATACAATAAACAGAAGCGGAAGAAATATTCACAAACTATACATCCAACGGGAGGCTAATATCCAGAATCTACAAAGAACTCAAAAAAACAGCAAGAAAAAAGCTACAACCCCAGTAAAAAATGGGCAACAGACTCTTCTTTTTGAGATCTCATCTCCCAGAAAAATTCAGGTAGCTTTTATTGATAAATACCTAGTACTTCATACTAGTATTCTCAATATGTTTGGTACTACATTCTGAATGTTTAAATTCTCCTCCAAAGCTATGTGTTATACCTAATCCTCAGTGTGGTACTATTTGGAGGTGCAGCTTGGGGGGTGGTGATTAAGAGAACAGAGCCCCCTTAAATGGGTTTAGTGCCCTCCTAAAAGGTCACCTTTGAACCAGGAAGGGAGTCGTCACCAGTACTCAATTTTCCCTCACTTTGATTTTAGACTTCTCAGCTTCCAGAGGTATGAGAAATAAATTTTTGTTGTTTATAAGCCACCTTGTTTATAGAAAGTTGTTACAGCAGCCCCCCAAACTAAGAAACCTTGCCGAATAACCACATACAGATACAGTGTTTTAATCAACACTCCAGAAACAATAATTTTTTATCTATTGACAATCAATTTTCCTGCACGTGAAAACCCTCATACAAACTATCTTTGATGATATGTCCCTGGGATGAACAAATACACCTTGCAACTGATGATTACTATGGAGATTTTGCAGAACTCTTATTTCCTTTCCTAACACCTTAGCAACTCAACCTCCACCATCACAGGCCAGGGCACTTAAAAACTGCTTCGAGAAGGCAGCATATGAGGACAGCTACAACTTACCGTTGATTAAAACTAACAGAAGGGCCAAGCAATATTCGCCACCCCGCTGTCATGAGCAAGAGTTTGCTGCCTCCCATAGCTGATTGGTTCCTTTCGCCAATCATAAATAACCATAAAAACCTCAAAACGCTGGCCTCCTGGATGACAAGTGTACAGTAGCAAACTAGTAAACGTGGAATGAATGCTCCAAATACGGTGAAATCTGTACAGGAGAAAATGGGGCTTCCATAAAGAAGTCGATCAGACCTCCATTCAGTTGCCCTTCAAAGGTGAACAGCTTGACATTCACTCCTCATTTCTCCCTGACAGGGAAGGTGCTGCCTTTGTCACCTGCCCATGGCATTTGTGTCCCTGATCTGTTGTATGTATCTTTGTCCATTTAACAGTTCCCATACCATGGGGCTCTTCCTTCTAATCCTTAACAAAGATTCATCTGAGGAAAAAATAAAGAAACTAAATTACTAGTCTCAATTTTTGTCTTGTGCTTCTCTGATCTCATGGTTCCCTGAGAAAAGACCTGCCTTTGTGGGCAGCAGCTGCCTCCACGGTCAGTCAACCAAGCTGGGGTCCCAGATGCCAGGGCAGAGAGAGCCAGCAGGCAACGCTCTCTGAATTCTCGAGAAGTTGCCAAGAAATGAAGTATCTGGAGTTGTTTCAGTCACTTGGGATCACTGTAAATAGTGGTAGTGATTTATCAATAAATATAATAATAACATTAAAACAGTAGTAATAATTTTATATTTTATTTTTCCTATGAATATTTAATTTATCGTCTTACTTATTTATTTCATAAGTTCCAGCAGGCTTGCTTTTTTGAATGAGGAAATTGAGCTTTAATTAAGAAATTAAGTGTATTTCTGAGGGTCATGTGCACAGAGACCTGGATTTGGTTTTGATTCATAAGAGAATAATTTTATGACGGCTGCTGGGAGAGTGAGTATGCACAACTGGCTTTCATGGTGACATCCCTGAGCTATCTGTGTCTAATTTCATCCCACCACATAACCATCACTGTAATTTGCAAGAACTGGGTTCAGGGAAAGTGGATAGAGACTCCTGGTCAAAGTATAAGGAGGAGCCCAATAAAAGGACCAGGTAGACAGCCAAACTAAGTTATCAGTCTAAACAATTTAGACAAAAGGAAGGAATCTGTATTCAAAGCTAAGGATATGGGAATTAGCCAAACCAGGTTAGAGCCAAGGTTAGAGCAGAATGTAAGTGGCAGAGCCTAAATTAATTCTCCAGGCACCAGGAGTGTTATCTAATTATAGCAAAAAACGTGTCTCTAAGGCTCAAGAAGATAGACTAGAATGAAGATACGGTTGCCCTAATCCTCCTACAGACAGTGTAGCTCTGGTGATGTGCAGGACAATTGGGCTGGTACAGAAAGAAAACTGCTTTCTTTATTAATTGTTTTCACAGATATCAGGAAAAATAAAGCTTAAGAAATAGTTCTTTTAAGTAATGATTTCATGATCTGGATTAGGCTAAGTGTGGATAGTGAGTAGATGATGAAATGATGTAGAGAAAAATAGATAGATAAAAATTTAAAGTTAAAAGTCAGTTTTAGGGACGTGACACTAAGTAAATAAATCAGGTGGTAAAGGATGGCATATTAGATAAGGCAAGTGTTACTAAGCTTTTGAAGTTAACTTTGAGTTAAATAACTCTAAAGTTATTGCTTAAAGTAAGAAAATCTCTTTATTAAGCAATGTAATTTCAGCATTCTCACCAGAGAGAGACAGGTGATGAAACATTTAATTAATTAAAAAATATCCCTTAAAATATACCAATGCGCTTGTTTCTTTAGTGTTGGCAAAAGAGAGAGAAGATAAAATAATACTACCTGTCCTCAGAAAATACCTCTCATGGGGAGAAGATAAAACTCATAGAAAAAATTGGCAACAACAAATGGAGTGTGAGTCTGAGACGACCTGGTGATAATTCAGAGACACAGGAAGCAGTGAGGCACGGAGTTGTTAGGAAGATTTCATGAAGTGGAGGAGGGGCAGCCTGACCCTGGAAGGATATGTTGAACGTTCCTAAGTATAAGGAAAAGGAGAGATACGGAAGGTCACATTGTTAATTAAGGTGAAATGAGTGTGCTGTATTTTATGAGGATGTACAGGTGAGGAGGGGATAAATGGGAATTAAAGAGGAAAGGTGGGATTAAATAATGAGCTTGAGTAATCTTACTGTAATTAGAATATCCAACTAATTCAACCAACATGAAAACCTAGGATTACTGCCTGTTGACTGATTCTCTGGACTAACAATGACAAGAGACTTCCCATCTCACCGAGTCTCTTTCTTGTCAATGAATAAAAGGGCTCTAAACTCACCTTTTGCAACAATCTCAGGGAAGACAAGGTTTATAAGGAAGGAAGAAAAAATATTCATTGATAAACCCACTACAAAATGATCTAGCCATGCTATGTGTCAATCACTATACTGTAGGGCTCTGAAGATGCAGAGATGTACAATATCTTAATGAAAAAAAGTCACTCATGATAAAGAAACTCACAACCTAGAGTGGAAGACAGAAGAATAAACATCTGATTTTAATATGTGAAGGTGAAATAACAGAGAATAACACAATCTGTGTCAAAACTTTTGTGATGACCCACAGATAGTATGGAAATGATATGTAAGCAGTTAGGAAAAGAACTTGGAAGTATTATCCTGCAAAATCAACCAATTCATCCCGGTAAGAGAAAGGAAAAAGGTGAAGATGGTAGAATTCTGACTTGAAGGAGAAGTAGACCTTTATAAAGTCCATGAAGTGGGAAAAAGTACTGAGAAAAAATGGAATATCATGTATACATTCAGGATATAGGAGAAAGCAGTGTTCAGAGAATAACAAAAATCTCGGTACACTAAAATGTAGGCTGCATTAAAGGAAATGATAAAAGAATGAGTTAGCAGGAGAGGCAGAGTTCCAGTTTAAAAGCATGCATTAGTTTAACTCTCCCACTGAAAAGAATTATAAATAGAGTCATCCCTCAGTATCTGTGGAGGAATTGGTTCCAGGACCTCCCAATAATACCACAATCTGCAGATGATCAAGTCTCTGATATAAAGTGGTGCAATATTTGCATATAACTTATAAACATTTTTTAAATTGTCTTTAAATTATTTATAATACCTAATACAATTTAAATGCTATGTATTAATAAAGAGTTGTTATAATGTATTGTTTAAGGAATAATTACAAGAAAAATAAATCTGTTTATTAAAGATGCAATTTTTAAATATTTTTGACCTGCATTTGGTTGAATCCATGGATGTGGAACTCATGGATATAGAGGGCCAACTGTACACACACACACGTACATTCACATATATGATGCATATGGCTATATGCTTGTACTGAAGAGCAACTAACTCAAACAGGACCTGAGGGGCCACAGTACTAGGGATAAGGAAAATACACCAAGGTGAGCTACACATTAGTGTTGAGTTTTTATGGAGAGCATTCTCCAGTGTGCAATGCAAAGAATAGATTTCCAGGCTATAAACACCAGTTTCAGTGAACTTAAGAACCTTAAGAGTCAGAGACCAAATCCCAGGGCTACCAGATAGCAGAAATATAAGGGACTAAGTTTTGAAAGACAGAGATTCACAGAGAAAGGAGTTCTAAAATCTGCCTACACATATCCTCAAGTCATTGAATAGCCTTAAGACATTCTTTATACCCTAGGAAAACGCCATGAAATGCAGCACACAGTGTAAGGTAAGCAGGGAAGGACCCAAGCAGAAAAATCAGCAGTTACTCATTGCAGGAGAAATGGAAGATGCCGTTCAAATATTGCCAAATGGGGCCTTAATAAGCACCCTGGTATCTCTGTTGAGATAGCCAAGAAAGGCTTGGCTTTAGAAGTCAAGACTATTCCCTAGGATTAAACACAAAACTGAAATAGATCAATACAACCTAAAACCATTCTTGAGAGGATAAAGAATGTTGCTGCAACACTACCTGTCTGACATGAAAATTGAAACATCTTTGCAGAAACCAAACATAATCAAGATTCCTGATGTTTATTTCGTTCATAAGTCTGTCATCTGATCAATAAATTATGAAATATGGCAAAATGAAGATGAAGTGTGGTATCAATTTTAAAGGAAAAAAGAGGAAAATATCCAAGAAAGTCTAGACTTTTCAGACAAGAACCTTAAAATAACTATAATTAATATATCCAAGGAAAGGAGGGAAATTCTCAGTAAATACTTAATTCATGAAAATGCTTCAAACCAAAAATTTTAGAAATGAAAAGTGCAATTTCAATTTCTAAAATTCAGAGCTATCTATAATAGCAGATTGGAAATAGCGGGAAGCCTATAGAAAAATATCTAAACTTAAAGCAAAGACCAAAAATGACAGGAAATAGAAAAAAAAACTATAAAAAGCATATGAGATATTAAAAAGTTATACAAAGCATATACAATCAGATATTTCAGGAGAAGAAAATTGTGAAGAAAAGATTTCATAAGCTCTAAGAATCTCAAGAAAAAAAAAAGACACCAAGAAAGCTCCATCTAGAAAATGATATGGAAACAATTAAAATCCAAAGAAAATGATAGTAAGTTAAGAGCCTCCAGCGGCAGGGAGTCGGGAGTGAGGGATGTATTACCTTCAAGAAAACAATAATAAAATTAGGGATGAGTAATCAAGTAAATAATTAAAAACAAAAGCCAACTGAATGACATAAAGTGCCCAAAGGGTAAAAACAATATTAATGTGTCATCCTTGAATTTTATCCTTTGGAAAATATGTCCCCCTATTTGTAGCAATATATAGGCATTTTAGATTAACTAATCTGGAGGAAACTATTGCCCACATATTTGCTTACAAAACATACTAAAGGATAAAGAATCATTATCCCAGGTATAAATACAGTAGACCCTCTGTAGCTGACCACCTCCCTACATTGACCCCCTCCTTAAGATGACCTAATTTGCACAGAATGGACATGCGCCACACGTTTGTATTAGGACTGTAGGTCTTGTTCCTTAATTTGACCACCTCCACATGTTGACCAGTTTGTTACAGCCCCTTGGGTGGTCAACTTGCAGAGGTTCTACTGTATAAAACTATAGCAAAGAATGAAGGGAGTAAGAAAAGGAAGACATGAGTATGTCAAGGTTAGCATCCCGGGCAGTATGCGGGAAGTGCACAGCAGTGCTCTCAGGAGCATCACCTTGGGGAGGTAACAGAAACGAGAATGGGCAGAGAAATCCAGCTGCCAAACTTTGACAAAGGCCTCCACTGATCCCCCAGGCCTTTCTACCCTCTTATCTTTCACTCTTTGGATAAGGCTTGCTCTATCTTGGACTAAATGGCTCCCTTCAGCTAAGTGCAAATGGTGTGAAGGTTTTGAGTTACTGACTGTTAGCACTACCAGCAGCAGAGAGAATGTTTCCATCTGAAAGTGATTAGCTGTGGGCAGTGCAGCAAGGTGCCTACTGTGGTCCACCTCTTGGACACTTGGCTACGCTTGTGTCTCATTAGTTCTGAGATAAGCTTTTTCAGGATTCTGGTTGGCTACCTTTTTATTTCTGGATGAAATGAACAAGGAGAAAATGTGTGGTATTAATTGAAGCCCTCACTAACACAGCTGGTTTCTAGTCTGGAAGAGATATGTACCACCTTTAATATCCAGCATTGATTTTATATTCTCTTCCCACCCTGCTGGTGCAGGTCAAGTTCCTGGTGGGTGGCACAGACCCTCACTGCTGTTGAATTAATCGGGAATTTCTCTGGATGTTGTTCCTGCATTTGTTCATTTGCCACCAAGGCAGGCTAAGAGATTGCTGTAAAGGATCATTTAGCTGCCAAAAAAAAAAAAAAAAATGCTTTCCTGCTCCATCTTATAACAGCAGCCTTAGTTCTTCCAGGTAATCAGAGCCCATGACACCTTCTTTTGCCTAATGGTTTGAGGCACTCACCATGCTTGGGTGGCAGTTATAGTTTGCACTGTAGTTGCACTCTTGCTGTCTGGGAGTGAAGACCTCAGAATTTACAGAATCCAGAATCAGTTTCTATCAGTATGCACCGGGTTTTGAGGGGAGCAAAGGTCACAGCAGGGACCTGCAGCTCCATAGACTGTGCTTATATCTCCCATCTGCCATATAATAATGGAAGTGCCTACTCCAGCCTCCTCCCAGGAGGGAAACAAACAAGCTTTCTTGGGACCTTCACACCATTTGCACTTTCATCTGCAAATATTAGAAAGAGCTGTAGAACTACAGGCAGGAAGATACAGACTTTTGCAGCCCAATGGCACAATGCCAGTATAAGTTACCTCCTCTGGCCTAAAGAGTAGCACAGGAGGGGCCTGCGGACATGAGATGTTTGCCACAGTAGTCGGCCTCCCATTCAAGGCTTTGCTTCTTCCCAATGTTGCCAGTTTCCAGCTCAGCTCCCATGGCATGATTTGCTATTTACCGATGTGAACCGTGACTCCAGTAAAAGGAAAATCAATAAGCTGTCCATGTAACGTCTGACGCTGATGATATTTGCCTTCTGGTTCACCCACCTCCTCCACACTGCAGACTTGCTGCCAGCTCCTATTACTTCCCTGCTGTTCTTCTTGTGTGTGGTCAGGAAAGCCACCAGGATTTCCCGTTTTCCTCTGATTCACTGTGCATTCTCATCCTTCCTAGATTTTACATCTGCCTTATTATTGGAGAAAATTGAGATAACTGCAAGAGGACAGAATTTGTAATTTGGCATATAAGCTGTATAAACCTAAGCCTCCAGTCTCCCACTGTGACTTTGACCAAGGCACCTTACTCTTCGATATATCAGATCCCTCATCTCTAACAGGAAGAAGTTTAATTGAAATAGTTTCCGTTTCTCTCCAGCTACCTAATTTTGTGATCTGTGATCAAACATATTTTAGGGACTTTTGATTTGCCAAAGATTTTTTCAAGGAGAAACGGGTGCATTATGTAACCTTTAAATTTTCTATGCGTGAAATAAGCCTGCTTTATCCCCACCACTTCGGCCACATGAACACCGCTTCTTTATCTCCAATGTAGAGAAGTTACTTACCTACACATGAGATTGCCATAACGGCGGCACGAAACAATATGTATACATGACACAGCACAGTGCCCGAGCATATTACCTGTTTAACATACCTCGCAGGCCTCCTTGGGTTTTAAACATAACCATGATTGCAAGATCAGTAATTATATGAATAACAAGTGATTTCCATGTTTACAAGATTAGGAAGAATGTTTCTCTCCTCCTTTGACTAATTAGCCCTCTTGAACAAGACTGGAAAAATATTAGTTCTAAACTCCCAACCCTCCTAAATGTACAATAAAATAAGTGAGCACTTAATGTCTAAATCTATCGATACCATAAAAGCATTCTGAAGAATGGGGAGTGTGTTAATCTTTAAGTGTGTTGATCTTTGTGGAGACACATTTCCTAACCACAGGGAACATTAATGCTCTAGATGTCTCCCCCTGTGGCCTTCACAATTACAGCACTGCACATAGCATCTGCTGCCCTCATTTTGAAGAGGGTCTATGTTAATTTAAAAACTTTAAATTAAAGTTTATTAATAAAGTAAAGTTGTATAAAGTTTATTTAATCAAATTTTGTTTCTTTTGTGGTTCTTGCTTTTTAGGTCATATTGAGAAAAATTGTCATTCCCCAATGACCATGAAGATTTTCTCCTATAATGTCTTGTATACTTTTAGTTTAGTTATATGATCCCTTTGGGGTAAATTTTTGGCTATTGTATGAATAAGGGTCAAAGTTCTTTTCCTTGTCCAAATAGATATCTAGTTTTTCCAGCTGTTTTATGAAAATGCCAATTCTTTCACACGTTGAATTATCTTGACAGTTTTACTGAAATTTATTGATAGTTGAATAAACACAGAAACACACACACACACACACCCCTCTGGTCTCACTGCTCTCTTCATTTATCTATTTTGAATGCAAAATTGATATTGCCTTAACTATTGTACGTGTATTTTAATGTTGTGTTCCCTTCAGCTTATTCTTTTCAATATTATTTTATTTGTTAAATTATTTGTTTTAAATCCTTTGCACTTTAAAGAATGTAGTATGAGATTGGATCAGTTTTTTACAATGCAGCTCAAATTCTGACAGGGATTATGTTGAATCAATGGATAAATTTTGACAGAATTGACATTTAAACAGTACTAAGTCTTCCAATCCATAGCTATGTAATACATCTCCATTTGTTCAGGTCTTTTTGAATTTCTCACAGAAATATTAGCTTTAGTTGTTAGTAGTTTTCAGTCTACAGACCATGTGGTATTTTGCTCAGTTTGCTCTTTATATCTAAGTACTTTGTGTTTTGATGTTATTATCAGTTCTATTGCTTTTATAATCTTATTTTCAACTATTTATTACCAATACATGAAAATAAAATGTGAGATTGTAAAACTTGTATCATGTGACCTTGCCACATTCACTTCTTTGTCTGTTAGGGTTTTTTTGTTTGTTTGTTTGTTTGTTCTCTACAGAGAACTCAAATTAATCAACAACCAAAGACCCAAAAATTCCATATATCATTGGAAAATAGACATAAATAAAACTTTCTCTAAAGAAGACAGATGAATGGCTAACCAACATAATTTGAGTTCTCTGTAGATCCTAGATATCAAGTTTTTGTCATCTGATTCATAATAATGCAAATATCTTTTCCCATTCTGTAGGTTGCCTATTTGCTTTGGTTGTTGTTTCCTTAGCTATATAGAAGCTTTTCAGTTTAATTAAGTCCAATTTGTTTATTTTTTTTGTTGTTGCAATTCCCATGGAATTCTTCATAAAATCTTTCCCAGGCCAATATCTTCAAGTTTTTTCCCCACACTTTTGTCAAGGATTTTTATTGTTTCATGCCTCATATTTAAATCTTTCATCCATCTTGAATCAAATTTTGTAAGTGGTGAGAGTGGGTCCAGTATCAGTCTTTTACATGTGGTTATCCAGTTCTCTTAGCACCATTTATTGAGTAGGGATTCTTTACCCAAGTGTGTATTCTTGTTTGGTTTATCAAAGATCATGTGGCTGTAAGATGCTAGATTCATCTCATGGTTTTCTAGAGGGTTCAGAATGCCAGTGTCTCCATTTTTGTGAATACCAAGCTGTTTTGATCACTATGGCCTTGTGGTATAGCCGAAATTCTGGTAGGGTGATATCCCTGCTTTGTTCTTATTACTAAGAACTGCCTTGGCTATACAAGATTTCTTCTGGTTCCATACAAAATGGACAATTATTTTTTCCAAATCTTGAAGGTATGATGATGATATTTTAATGGGGGATTGCATTGAATCTGTAGATCGCTTTGAGTAGTATAGCCATTTTCACAATGTTGATTCTTCACAGCTATGATCATGGTATGTTCTTCCATTTGTTAATATCTGTTATTTCTTTTCTTAGAGGTCCTTCCTTTGTAAAGGACCTGTTCATAGAGGTCCTTTTCTTTGAGGAGATCCTTCACCTCTTTTGTGATGTATAATCCTAGGTCAGTCGGTCTTTCTTTTTTTCTTTCTTTCTTTCTTTCTTTCTTTCTTTCTTTCTGTCGTTCTTTCTTTCTTTCTTTCTTTCTTTCTTTCTTTCATTTTTGCTACTGTGAAGGGAATTGTGTCCTTGATTAGCTTCTCATCTTGGCTGTAATTGGCATATGCAGAGGCTCCTGATTTGTGGACATTGATTTTATATCCTAAGACATTGCTGTGTTTTTTAATCACTTCTAGGAGTCTTGTGGTTGAGTCTTTGGAGTTTTCTAAATATAGGATTGTATAGTTGGTGAAGAGTGAGAGTTTGACCTCCTCTGCACCCATTGGAATGACCTTTATTTCATTCTCATGCCTCATTGTATTAGCCAGAATTTCCAGGCCTTTGTTGAATAGTAGTGGCGATAGAGGTTCCAGTCTGGTTCCAGTTCTGGAACCTTGTCTGGTTCCAGTTCTAAGTGGAAAAGCTTTCAATTTTATTCTATTCAGTGTATTATCTGTGGCTTTCTTGTTGATGGCTTCAATCAGAGTAAGAAATTTGCCTATGTTCTAATTAGAAAAGAAGCTGAATTTTATTGAATGCTTTTTCTGCATCTATTGAGAGGATCATATGGTCTTTGTTTTTACTTTTGTTCATATGGTGAATTAAGTTTATGGACTTGCATATGTTAAACCAGTCTTGTATGGGAATGAAACCCCTGGGATGAAACCTACTTAATTTGATGAACTATGTTTTTAATTGTAGCTGTAATCTATTGGCTAGGATTTTAGTGAGACTTTTTGCATCTATATTCATTAGTGAAGCTGATCAGAATATCTGCTTTTTAGTTGGGTTTTTTCCTGGCTTTGGTATTAGGGTGTTGTTTACTTTGTAGAACATGTTGGGGAAGATTCGTTCCTTCGCAATTTTTTGGAATCATTTCTGTAGTATGGATATAAGTTCTTCTTTGAAGCATTGATAGAATTCTTGTGAGAAGCCATCTGGGCCAAGGCATATTTTTATTTGGATATTTTTTATAGTTTCTTCGATTTCAGTTTGAAATCAGTCTGTTCAAGAGATCTAGTTCTTCTTGATTCAGTCTAGGGAGAGGGTGTGATTCCAGGTATCAATCCATTTCCTCCATATTATTAATTTTCTGGGCATAGAGTTTCTTGTAGTACCAGAGATGATCTCTTTTTTTTCTCTGTGGCATCTGTTGATAATCCTCTTTATTGTTTCTGATTTAGATTTTTAGAGATTTTTGCTTTTCTGTTTCAAGTTAATCTGGCCAAAGGTTTATCAATTTTATTTAATTTTTTGAACAAAAACTTTTTGTTTTGTTAATTTTCTGAACGACTCTTTTGTTTTCAATTTCATTCATCTCTGATTTAATATTGGTTATTTCTTTTCTTCTACTGGGTTTGGGATTAGATTGTTCTTTTTTTTCCAATTACATAAAATGGTTCATGAGTTTGTTGATGCCCTTGCTTCTTGTTTTTCAAATGTGGGCATCTATTGCAATAAATTTCCCTCTCTTGCTGTATCCCACAGGTTTTGGTAGCTTGTGTCTTCATTGTTGTGTTTGAGGAATTTAACTATTTCTTCTGTTATCTCTTCCTGAACCCAACTATCATTCAGCATAAGATTGCTTAATTTCTGTGTCTTTGTGTGCAGATGAACGCTTTGATGGACTTGAGTTCTACCTTTATTGCCTTGTGGTTTGAGAAGATACAAGGTATAATTTCTATTATTCTAATTTTTTTAAGGATTTCTTTTTTTAATTAAATCATAGCTACATACATTAGTACAATCAAGCGGTACAATGTGCTGGTTTCATATACAATCTGAAATGTTTTCATCAAACTGCGTAACATAGCCTTCATGGCATTTCCTTAGTTATTGTATGAAGACATTTCTATTCTGCATTTAGTAAGTTTTGCCTGTACCCTTCTAAGATGCACCATAGTGTGGCCCCACCAATTACCCTCCCTCTACCCCAGCCTCCCCGTTCCCCTCCCTTCCCTTGCCCATCTCCCCATATTCTTGTGCTATAGTTGGGTTATAGTCTTCATATGAAACCTATGAATTAGCTTCATAGTAGGGCTGAGGACATTGGATACTTTTTCTTCGATTCTTGAGATACTTTGCTAAGAAGAATATGTTCCAGCTCCATCCATGTAAACACAAAAGAGGTAAAGTCTCCATCTTTCTTTAAGGCTGCATAGAATTCCATGGTATACACAATTTATTAATCCATTCGTGGGTCGATGGGCACTTGGACTTCTTCCATGACTTAGCAATTATGAATTGGGCTGCAATAAACATTCTGGTACAGATGGTCTTTGTTATAATGTGATTTTTGGTCTTCTGGAAATATACCTAGTAAAGGAATTATAGGATCGAAGGACGTGGTTGATTTTGGTGTACATACCATGGACTGATGAGAAAAATATATACCCTTTAGCTTTGGGATGGAATGTTATGTATATAACTGTTAATCTCATTTGTTCCAAGCTTATATTTAAGTCCTTTGTATCTTTGTTTAGTTTCTGTTTGGAGGATCTGTCCAGTTCTGTAGAGGGGTGTTGAAGTCCCAGACTATTATGATATTATTGGCTAACATATTGCTCAGATGCATCAAAACCTGCTTCATAAATTTTAAAGCATTTAAGTTGCATAAATATTTAAAATTGAAATGTCTTCTTGTTGTATTGTTCCTTTGACCAGTATAAAGTGTCCATCTTTGTCTTTATTAACTTTACTTGCTTTAAATCCACTTGTATCTGAAGATAAGATTGCAACTCCTCCTTTCTTCCGATTTCCATTTGCTCGAAATACTGTTTTCCATACCTTAACTCTGAATCTTAATGTTTCTTTCAAGACTAGGTGTGTCTCCTGGATACAGTGTATGAATGGCTTGTGTGTTTTTATCCAAACAGCCAGGCTGTGCCTCTTCAGTGGTGAATTCAGTCCATCAACTTTTACTGAGAGAATTGATAAATGTGGTGGAGTTCTATTAATCTTATTTTCTAAAACATTGTTGTGTAATTTTATCCTTTGCACCATTGTGGAAGCCAAATTTTGACCTTTAGCATCTGTGTTCCTACTTTGCTGGTGGTCCACCATGAGTCAGTGTTGAGAATAGGTCTAAGTATTTTATGTAGAGCTGGTCTTCTTGTGGCAAATTCTGCAGTGCTTGTATATTCACAAAAGATTTGATTTCTCCATCAATTCTGAAGCTTAGTTTAGCAGGATACAGAATTATGAGCTGAAAATTATTTTGTTTAAGAGTGTTGAAGGTGGAAGACTATGCTCTGCTAGCTTGGAAGGTTTCAATTGAAAAGTTTGCTGTCATCCTAGTGGCTCTGTATTTTTAGGTCAGTTGGTGTTTACTCCTGGCTGCTTGCAGAATTTTTTTGTTCATCTTGACTTTGGACAAGTTCATTACAATCTGTCTTGGAGAGACTCTGTTGAGTTGAGATGACCCAGGGTTTGATATTCATCCAAAAAGAGTTTGTCGGGATCTCTAGTAAAACGTGAAAAGTTTTCATTTATGATAGTCTCCAGTAGGACTTCCATTCCTTTGGGACAGTCTTCTTCCCCTTCAGGAATCCCTATTATTTGTATGTTTGAATGCTTCATAGATTCTCATAGTTCTTTAAGTGCCTGTTCTGCTTTCTCTCTCTTCTTTTCAGCCTCTTTAACTACCTGCAATAACTCAAAAACATTATCCTCTAGCTCTGAGGTTCTTTCCTCTGCATGGTCTAGCCTATTTTTCATACTTTTACTGCATGTTTACTTTCCCTAAATATCTTCATTTCCTTAAGCTCTGCCATATCCTTCCTATATTCTACATATCTCTTATCTACATATCTCTTGGTTCTGTCTTTTCATTTTCTCACCCAGTCCTTTTATCGTCTTTATCATATTTTAAATTCCCTTTCTGTCAAGTCCATTCATTCTTTATATGTGGAGTCTTCTGCAGTAGTTGCCTCATGGTCCCTTGGGGGAGTTCCTCTGTTTTGGTTTATCAAGTTGCCCAAATTTTTCCTTTGGTTCTTCCTCATGTGTTCTGTCTTCTTGTTCGCCTCCTTATCTTCCTTTTTCTTTCTCACTTCCTCTTTTGCTTCAAATTACCTATGACAAAGCTTAGGTCTTAAAGTAGCCTCAGCCTGAGCAAAGCCAAACTCTTCCTCTGTACATTAGCCCCCTGCTAAGACCTTCTTACAACTTTCACACAATAGCAGCCCCCAAGCCTCCAAGACCTTCTCAGTATGACTGCCTCACCAGCCACCAAACTTATGGCAAGTCCACTACAACTGGCATTTGAATCTGGTTGCTATATACTGTTCGAGTCCACCTAGTCTTCCAAGTTTTCCACTCAAAGTACAGTTTCCCCCAATAACTGAAAACTCTGGAAAGGCTTTCTCCTGTCAGGCGGTCAGTTGATCTCAACCAGATACAATCACTTGCCTAATTCATCAGATTTTCATTGCTCCAAATCATATGCTATATCCCACTCACCATCTTCCTGCTGTGCCCCCTGAGCCATGTCTCTGGGTAAGGTTCCTGCATAAGATATGGCTGGGTTCTCTCTTTTTCCCCAGTTGTTCTAGGAGAGCTCAGCTGAACAATCCTTCTGGTCCTCCATCCTTCTCCACTCCCCTCATGTCTGGTAGAGTTTAAAAAAAAAACATTTGGCATATCAATTGAGACAATTTTAATTCTTTCCCTATAATCTATATGCCATTAATTTACGCTTTTTCCATATTAAAATGACTCTAATCTCCTGTACAATATCAAACAGAAGTCCTGAGAGCATATAACATTGCGTTATTTCAAGTCTTAATCAGATGGTATTCATTCTTTTATCTGTAAGTATAATTTTAGCTGCGGATTTTTGTAACTGCCCTTTATCAGGTTGAGGAAGTTCTTTTCTATTTCTTGTTTGTTTGTTTTACATATTGACTCTATGTTGACTTTTGTACAATGCAATTTCAGCATATATTAAGGTAAACAAATAGGCTTTCTCCTTCATTTTGTTAACAAGGTAAATAAAATTGATTGTTGTATTATCAATTTTATATAGCTTGGTTTTAATTTTCTAATACTATTTTAGAAATTAGTTTTGTCTATATTCATGAGGGAAATGGTAATTTTTATTCCTTATAATATTTCCTCTGGTTTGGCACCAGGATAAACACGGCCTTATGTGATGTGTTTGGAAATGTTTAATTCTCCTCCATTTTCAGAAAGAGTTAGTATCAAATTTATATTATTTACCCCTATGTGTGTGAAAGACTTCAACAATAAAGCCATATTTGCCCATAGGTTTTTTTTTATGAAAATGAATAGATTATTAATTCTATGTATTTACAATATATTGGGCTATGAAGATTTTATACTTTTCTTACCCCAATTTTGGTCACTTTTGTCTTTTATGAAGTCTTTACATTTAAACTAAATTTTCAAATTTATTGACATACCTTTCTTCATAATGTTCATTTATTCTCTTATTTATATAAGTTTTACTGAAATATACTTCACATTCCATAATCCCTTTATAATGCATAATTCAATGTTTGCCTGAGGGTGATTGGTGGGATCACACTTACGGTGCATCTTACAAGGGTACAAGTGAAAATTACTAAAAGTAGAATATAAATGTCTTCATATAGTGATTTAAAGGCCATGAAGGCTATGTTAAATAGTTTAATGAAAATATTTTA
>CAUYRH010015907.1:0-47139 GCA_963574655.1 Perodicticus potto | reverse complement strand
CCCGGTGGAAGGGACTGTATTCATTTGTTTCCTGGCCAAGGAACCCATACACCTATATATACCCTGAGGCTAGAGGCCTAGAAGAGGAGATGGGGAAAGACCGGGAGAGGAACGGAGAGAGCATCTCTCTCCCCACTTGAAATCTCTCCCTCTACCAGGAGCTTTGGTGTTTTCTGTATTCTTTTCTGTAAATCAATTCTGTCTTACCACGGAGGGGTGGGGGGCGGGAATAATGTAATGAGGAATAATAAAATACATATATTAAAAAAAAAAATCTATAATAGAAACTATCTTAGTCCATTTTACGTTGCTATAAAAAATCTGAGGCTGGGGTAATTAAAAAAAAAATGAATGAGATTTATTTGGGTCCAGGTGGTATGGGCTGTACAACAAGCATGGCGGCAGCATCTGCCTCCGGCCAGGGCCTCACTTATGAGAAAAGGTGAAGGGCAGCCAGCGTGTGCAGAGCACATGGTGAGAGAGCACAAGTGAGAAAGGAGGAGATGCCAGATACTTTTCAACAACCAGTTCTTGTTGGAACTTAGAGTGTGAACCCAGTCGCACCTATAAGAACACCACCAAGCCATTCAGAAGAGATTCATCCCCATGATCCAAACACCTCCCATTAGGTCCCACTTCCAACACTGGGGATCAAATTTCCATATGAGGTTTGGAGGGACAAGAGATCCATATCCAAACGATAGCAGGTTGTTATTTCCAGGAGTGCTATTTGAAAAGCTTATTTAGACCAGGTACCATGGTTCAGGCCTTCAATTCAAGCACTCTGGGAGGCCAAGTTGGGAGGATTGCCTGCACTTAGGAGTTCCAGACCAGCCCGAGCAAGAGTAAGACTCTACCTCTACTAAAAATAGAAAAACTAGCAAGCATTATGGAAGGCACCTGTAGTCTCACCTATTCAGGAAGCTGAGACAAGAGGATCACTTGAGCACAAGAGTTTGAGGTTGCTGTGAGCTACAATACTATCATGCTCTAACCAAGGTGACAGAGGGACACTCTGTCTCAAAAGGAAAACATAATACTTAGGAGATCACCACTATGTAAAAACTACTAGAATCTTAAGCCAAAGTCAAATACAGGAAATATTGTCCACGGTGGGATGAGAAAAAACTTGTGATAGGTCCAGCAGGCTCCCTCCCTCTTCTGGACTGCATTTTCTTTATTCCTATTGAGGGAAGTTTGGTGCTTTAATACAGTTCCAGGCGGTATTCAACAGAACACACAAGTCAAACAAGCTTGCATGTTACACACTTTGCATTCAGCCCCTAGATGAACTAAATTGATTATAGTCTCAGCTGACAATTGTTCACAACAGCATAAGGTATATATGGTTAGCAAAATGGGCACATTTTGACAAATGAAGTTTACTGGGAAACTTCACCAGGGGTGAGGTATTGAGCTTTGTCTACTAAGACCAGAATTCCAGAAGCAAGTCCAGCAAACAGTTATATGTTATCCCTGTGGCTGAGGATGTCTTCAGTTTTGGTTTGGTGGGTGATGGTATGTTCTTTTTCCTTCAGATTGATGTTCATTGTTTATTGCACTTTCTATCAAATGCAAAAAACACCGGTGTGTGTTGGCGAGTGTGGGTAAACTTTCCAAACAAATCCTGGTTTAGAAAAAAAGGTATTTATTTAGACATTTACCAAATTAGATCCTGAACTATGGAATCTTCATATAGGGGATACTCCAGATGAACTAAGATATTTACAAAATAAACATCAACTATGTTATATACCTGGCCCATTTCTTTCCCTGTTTATTATAGCTATTTTTTCAGTGGTAGGCCACTTGCTCAATTGTTTCTATTCTGGAGGAAGCTTTTCTAAAGTGCTCATTTGTATATCTTTAAGAGCCATAAGGTTTACCATTAGAACTGGCAGTGTGACTATACCAATGAAGTCCCCACCATTGGGGGGGGGTTATTGAACATTATTGAAAATTATTGAGAATTATTGAAATAATATTTCTCTTTATTATTGCAATCTCATATAAGGTGAGGTGTGTATTTTTTAAAGGATCATCTAGAAGAATGACTTTGAGAGGCAATTTATCTTAAATATTTCCCCAGTCCTTATTAAGTTCATCTTGGTAGGCCCAGCACATTGTATAATAGCTATAAGCAAGGAGCTGGGCAAATTCCCATGCAAAGAGCACTTTTTTGTCTCCATTGGATTTAATACGCTTTTCTTAAGAATTGTCTTTACTGTGACACCCAAGAGTGATGTTGATCCCCAAGAGCAGTCAGAATTGCAATTTTTGTAGAACCTACTTTCATCAAGTATTATGCAAAATTTGCAATTGTCATAGTGATGGTAGGTTAAGGAGGAATGCACAAGCCGGTGTATAACATGACTTTTATTTATTTATTTATTATTAAATCATAGCTGTGTTCATTAATGTAATCTTGGGGTACAATGTGCTGCTTTTATATACTATTTGAAATATTTTCATCGAACTGGTTAACATAGCTTTCATGGCGTTTTCTTAGTTACTGTGTTCAGACATTTATATTCTATATTTAGTAAGTTTCCCTGTACCCTTCTAAGATGCACTGTAGGTGTGGTCCCACCAATTACCCTCCCTCCACCCATTCTCCCCACTCCACTCCCCTGCCTTGTCCCTTTCCCCATATTCTTGTGCTGTAGTTGGGTTGTAGATTTCATATGAAAGCTATAAATTAGTTTCATAGTAGGGCTGAGTATATTGGATACTTTTTCTTCCATTCTTGAGAGATACTTTGCTAAGAAGAATATGTTCCAGCTCCATCCATGTAAACATGAAAGAGGTAAAGTCTCCATCTTTCATTAAGGCTGCATAATATTCCATGATGTACATTTACTGTAATTTGTTAA
Organism: Perodicticus potto; assembly: GCA_963574655.1. NCBI lineage: Eukaryota > Metazoa > Chordata > Mammalia > Primates > Lorisidae > Perodicticus > Perodicticus potto. The sequence continues at coordinate 44,266 of CAUYRH010015907.1, read as the reverse complement.
TCCATTCATGGGTTGATGGGCACTTGGGCTTTTTCTATGACTTAGCAATTGTGAATTGGGCTTCAGTAAACATTCTGGTACAGATATCTTTGTTATAATGTGATTTTTGGTCTTCTGGATATATACCTAATAGAGGAATTATAGGATTGAATGGCAATTCTATTTTTAGATCTCTAAGTATTCTCCAAATATCTTTCCAAAAGGGCCATATTAGTTTGAATGACTTTTAAGATATATCTTGACCAAGGTAATATTTTGTGTATACATTGCCTTCCTTGTTTGTATTGATTAGCAGCACAAGAAGGTTGTAGCCCGCAAGTTTTAGAAATGCCTTCGCGCAGCTAATATTATGTTGCATACATTTTCTTCCTTGTTTATATTGATTAGCAATGGGAGAGGAAGTTCATGGGAAGTTACCCATATATTCATTGTCAGTGCAATTTCTTTTTACCTCCATATATTGGGCTTGTACTGGAGGTAGAGAAATCATTATAATTAATAAGAGAAAAAGCCAATAATCCTAAAGTTGCGCATTGTTGGCAAGGTCTACATTTATCATGTCAGGTCCTGGTAAGAGCTATAATTTTCTTTCTGTAGCCACATATTGTTTGTAAATTTGGCTCCAGGTTATACCATTTTTAATTTAATTGTGCCAGTCTCAAACTGCTGGCTATAATTCTGGGTGCATGCTATCTCTGGGCATTTTTTAAGTGAGATTTAACATATAATGGCCCTTTGCTCTATTAGTTTGAAGACACTAGCTAATAATAAATAGCTGGCTTCATTTTATGTCCAGAAAAAGTTGGCCCATAGAGTTTGCAGGCATTTATGAGCCACAAGAGGTATTTTGGAGCTCACTTTAGTTAAAGTGGGCACTGCTAGTGCTGCCTTTGACAATGGTGGAAATGTATTCTCTCATAGTTTTGGAGGCTAGAAGTTGAAAATCAAGTCATTGGCAGAGTTGGTTCCTTCTGAGAGCTCTGGGGAAAAATCAGTTCCATGTCTTCCTCCTGGTTTCTGATAATAGGTAGGAATGCTTGCTGTTCCCCAGCTTATCTCTGTCGGCACATGATGCTTGTTCTGTGCCTTTATGTCTCTACATGCCCATCTTCTTATAAGGAAACAAGTCATTTTGGATTTGATGACACATTACTCCAGTATGGCCTCATCTGAACTAATTACATCTGGGTCAACACTATCTCCAAACAAGTTCACATTCTGAGGCACTAGGGGTTAGGACTTCACTGTGTCTTTCTTGGGGGAACACAATTCAACCCATAATTGACATCAGTGAAATATCACTTTATACCTAGGAGGTTGAAAGCTGGAAAATGTTAAATGAGCTGGTACACAGGGGTCTTTTGGAAACCGCAATGTGGGCTTTGGGATTGTCATTTTTATGCAGCTCTTATAGATGAAAAAATGCCGCCAAATATTTCAATTACTGAAGCTATACACTAAGATGCAGAACTATCTTTCTGGGTAAGAAACTATTATTTCTTTTTTTATGATGTAGTTTATTTTATTTTTACTTCTTCTTTATTAAATCATAACTGTGTACATTAATGCAAAAAAGTCAAATAGATTCCATATTTTTTATACTAGCAGAAATTAAAGGCAGTTTGAGGCTACATCCCAGGAGAGGCAGATAAGTGACATGGGTGAGTGGGAGTTTTTCAATATGGAAAACTAGAACATTTAGAAAGAATAGAGTAGATGCACATGGAAATATGAGTCTGTATTTTGAAAAACTGCTTAAATCAAAAGTAAAATAAAGGGGTGGCACCTGTGGCTCAAAGGAGTAAGACACCAGCCCCATATGCCAGAGGTGGCGGGTTCAAACCCAGCCCCGGCCAAAAACCGCAAAAAAAAAAAAAAAAAAAAAGTAAAATAAAGAACATAATTATGCCTAACCCAATATCATTAACAAATATGGAAATGAACCCCAGCATAATAACAAAACTTGTTTCAGAGGAACACATATAAATACTAGCATAGAAATAAAATTAGCATATGGATATAAAAGGGAGTGAATGACCAAATATTAATTGCATAAGGTAGGATAGGAATTGCATGAGCATTGATGATAGTGAACAGGTAGTGGAGCATTTCAATGTATCCAGACAAGTCAAGGATCATGATTATTTGCAGCAAGAGGGCCAGGTCCCTCCTTGAAGTCAGAAACTTGCGTTTGCCCCCATGATGTGAATGTTGTAAGGAGGGAATTATTTGTGAAGGACCTGCGGTCAGTCTCAGAGACATGAAAGTCGGATCTAGTTTGCAGCTTTCAAGTAAATGGGGACTTTCGTTGAGTGACCACATGCATTATGTAAATGACCACGTCAGCTTGGAAGAGAATCCAGAGATCCAGGAAAAAATGCAGTCCAGCTGACATTGTTGATTGCCACCTTGTGAGACCCCACACAGAGGATCAACAAGACTGTGCCTGGATTCCAATGTCATGAACCTGTGAAATAATAACTGTAAGTTGTTTTCATTCTCTAAACTGTGATAATTTGTTACTTATCAATAGATAATTAATACAATGAGCAAAAGAAAAATAGCAAAGACACTTCTACTCCATGCATCATGAAAGAAAAGAAAAATGAAATAAATATAGAGGCTGTTATGCTTTGCCAGTGTTAACTTTGAGTAGTCTTCTAGCTTTCTCAAGCAATAGACTAAGTTTTTGCTTACCTTCGCATACATTATTTCATCACTCATTGCTTAGTTCACACCAGTTGCTACACGTGATATGGTGGATGCTATAACGTACACACACTCGTGTGTGCACATGGGCATACACCTGAAAAAAAGTTATCGTCACTGACCTTACAAATTTGATTTTATTGGGGAAAGTAAAAAAAAAAGCAATGGTCTTTTTTATGTTTATAATAAGCAGAAGAGTAAAAAAAATAACATAGTAGAACACTCTTTGTAAACCTTTATTTACAATGAATTTTTGTCTTCCTGATGCTATTTCTAGAGGTTCTCTCTCTCATGCTCTCTCTCTCATTAGCCTACCTTTATCTTCAAAAAGCTTAAAACATCAAAGTTTTAGAAAATAAATTTCATGTTTTAATCTTTCGTAGAACAATGGCTGCCTTCTAGTAAGGAATGATGTTGATTATTCCACTGGGATAATCCATCTCCTTTGACATGCAAAGCTAGAACATTCCTGAAGGTTATTAGAACAAGTGTCTAAGACTTATATTTTTAAAAAAGGGAATACAAGAGTATAATTTTCTATACTTTCCAATACTAATACTTTCTAATACTTTCTCTGGAGGTTCCTTTCTGTGCATAATTTTTGGCCCATAAAAACTGGGCTAATTTGTACAGAAACTAACTAAGGGTCAATCCTAATCAAACTGTTTGTCAAATAAGGTAAAGACTGGAAATGCCAGAATAAAATCAACTACTCAATTTGTAATTAATACTTGAACATTAATGCATATCAATTGCATTTTCACTTTTCTATTTTATTGATCATATATAATTACTAATTTAATATTTGTCAAAATATAATGTAAGGTAGTCTTTATTAAAATTGCATTTTTTGGTTGAAATCTAAATTTGATAATGCCAAAGATTTATAGTAGAACCCACTTTATTTTCCTTCGGGGCTCTCAGAAATAATTTCATTACTCAGGTACTTAGAGTAAAGTTGTATGACTTATTTTTGGGTAACAGAATATGAGCAAGAATGATATATATGACTTCCAGACATGACTACAAATCTTGGGAGAGCTTACACCTTATTTCTTTCCCTTTTTCAGTTACCTAGGAAGTCATATATTAAAGCTGGTAGGATTGGAAAATGAAAGGAGCTCACGTATTTGAATGAATCTATGTAGGGGAGCCCTCACTGACTAAATTACAAAGCACCGTGAGAAGCAATGCAACATTATTGCATTAAGTCATTGATACTTTAGGTTCATTTTAGTGCAAAATACCTGACCTTACTGTAGCACAATATTCAATATTTTTTATTTGCCTTATAAAGTAGCACTTGAAAATAGGATAGGAGTTATGTTTGGTTAGAAGAAGTTTTAAGATTTATTTATATAATAGACTTTTTAGTCATTATTATCTTGTTGTTATACCCCTCTTCATTAAGAAATTCACTTAACTATCCATGGAACACATTTAGGTTTGTAAAACATTGTTATGAGGTGAATCTTATTAAATGTTTTCTAGTGCAAGGGAATGCTAACTTTTGTGTATTTTTTTCCTCTGGGTTATAAGGTACTTTTCTGATATGAGTTAATACTCCTCAATGACACAAATAACAGTATCAGTTGAAAAAAATTTAAAACCTGAAATCTTTAAATGATACTGCACACAATATAAGAAAAGGTATAAACATAAAATCTGAAATATGAAACTATTCCATCTAGGATGAAACTAGATTTAAAAGTTAGTATTCAATATAAAATGTACCTTGTGAAAATTTATGTGACTATTAACAAAAATAATAAACAAGTGACCTTGCACCATCTTTTAATATTTATAAGTATAGGATTAAGTTTTATCAGAATCAAAACTATATTTCCTGAGCATACGAACTAAAGTTTATGGAATTTATCAAAGTGGGTTATGGTCCCAGGCAGGATTATGTTACTAGATTTAAGTTTATCTTGATGCTATGCAAAATTTCAGTTGCTCAAGCAGTGCTGAAAGGTCATCACAAAAACTTTTGAGCATTATTAATTTTATTTTTATAGAGAAATGTTATAAACAGGGGATGGATCAAAGAAAGGATAGTTTGCAAAACCAGCCATAATGGATACATTTCAGTTTTCTTTTTTTATTATTTTTTCCTCATCAGTTCTCAGAATTGTTTTGAGAAATGTATTTTCTATCACTTTATTAACTTGTCCTTTTTATTTAAAGGAATTTAGTAACTATTGCAATGAAACAGACAGAGAGTACCTCAATCTATAAGATTTTGCACTGAGTGCAAAAAATTTTTTCACTCAGTCAGTGCAAAATCTTATAGATTTCTTAGTCTTTATTGCCTTTAGTCAATACTATTGACACTGTTCTTAAATGAACCTAAGGGAAAATCTTGTGCATACTTCTGAGAATTATCTGCTGGGCTGATCTTATTAAATAAAATGTAGCTAAGTGATGCCAAATTTAATGGACTCTAATTCCCTGATATGAGCTACTCCCCCAAGGCCTCAAATGTACACTATTTACAAGGCATATCTTGGTTCAACCCTTCTATTCTTCTATCAATATAACTTTCCCAGAGAGAGCATAAGCCATTCCTGTCTAATGCTGACTCTCTTATACTATATTAATTGTTTAGGGGAATGATTCCCCCTGGTTTCCCCGGAGATATTTCCCAAATGTTTGCCTAAAAACCAAGAAAGCTAATGATGTATTAGAATAAATACATGGACATAAGGTCTGTAGATAGGAAGCTCTATATCTATCTAGCCCCTCGACCCATCACACTATGCTTGCAAACTACTTTATAAGAATCAGCAATCATTTGTTTTTATTAATTTATTTATTTGTTGTACAAATACTTATTGAGTAGGCTGAAGTCTTAAGCAGAAAAGAGGCCTAGAAAGGTCATTCTAATTCTTGAAGCTGCTTTTCTCCTGTGTCTGAATAAATAATGATCTAAATAGCTTGTAATACTTTGAATAAAATAGGGAGGGGGAATCACTCTATGATAATATAAGTAAATAAATGAATAGTATGGAAGTTCCATGAGAAACAGAATATTTATATTTTTCAAATTCTCTCCCACCAATTAATTATTAGTTACAAAAGGGAAGGTTTCTGCATCTGGTAACTCCTGTTGAACCAGTTTTCTGATAATTGTTGGATGGTAGTTTGCATTTAGAGAAAAAAATGTGGCATTCTTTTCCTTTGTCTTTTCCCCCTGAATGCAGATGTAAGTCTGCTAATTTGAGAAGACTAAAATTTGGGGAATAAAATCTCAGTTTATTGGCTTCAAGAAACAGTGGTGTGAGTAGCAACCACATCTGGAGAATGACAAAGAAATTCTACATAAGAGAGAACCGGAAGGCGGCACCTGTGGCTCAAAGGAGTAGGGCACGGCCCATATGCCAGAGGTGGCGGGTTCAAACCCAGCCCCAGCCAAAAAAACTGCAAAAAAAGAAAGAAAGAAACAGAGAGAAACATTGCCAAATTATGTGACTAAACACTGATCTAATTTCTGACTTATTTCTGTCTAAATTATGCATATTCTAGGAAGACTTCAAGAAGTACAGCTAAACCTAAAAGATCTAAAGAAAATTTAATTTGTCATCTACCACAGGGAGACACAAATTATATTTTTAGTCAGGTCAATTTAACCATGTGCCTAAACAACAAAAACACGGTTATCCAAGGAACATAACAGAGGCTAGAATCTTTACAATGTATCATCAGGATATAATGCATATGTTAAGATATAAAAAGAATCACAAAGATGTGACCCAAACTCTAAAAAGCACAATCAATAAAAATGCCCTGAGATAATATAGTTGTTGGAATTGTCAGACAAGGATTTTAAATCACTACCATACCTTCTCATGAACATAAATTGCTCATAATGAATGAACAAATAGTAAATATGGATGTATCCACCAAGAAATAGAAACTATGTTGTCTGCCTGAAAATCTCTTTTATTACCCTTCATTTTTTGTTTGTTTGTTTGTTTTGTTTTTTGTTTTGAGACAAAGTCTCAAGCTGTTGCCGAGACTGGGTAGATTGCTGGGGCATCATAGCTCACAGCAACTTCCAACTCTTGGGCTCAAGAGATCCTCTTGCCTCAGTTTTTCTATTTTTAGTAGAGACGGAGTCTTGCTTTTGCTCAGGCTGGTCTCGAATCCCCTTCATTTTAAATATTTTTTCCCATTGTGTGAAGAATCTCATGATTGGTCTAATGGGCTGAACAGTGCCCCCACAAAAGGCATCAGGGCCTAATCCATGGAATCAGTGAAAGTTAACTTACAGAGTAAAGTTCTGTAGATGTGATTAAGTTAAGAATCTTGAGTTAAGGAGACAATCCTGGACTATCTGGGTGGGTCCTAAATGCCATTGCAATACCCTAAGGGGCAAAATGAATATGGACAGGCAAAAATAGGTAAAGTGAATGTGTAGGCAGATATTAATGTTCCTATAAGGCGAGAAATGGTGATCAAAACCAGCAGACACCAGAAGCTAGAAGGAGTGAAAAAATGAATTTTTCCTTTAGTGTCTATGGAGGGAGGGTTGTTCAGGAAACACCTTGATTTCAGACTTACTCTTCTCAGTACTGTGAGAGAATAAATTTCTGTTGTTTTAAGCTACGGAGTCTTTGATAGTTCATTGCAGTAGCTTTAATAACATGATAGGGATTTTGGTAAGGAATGTGGGTGCTGCATTAAAAAACCCTAAAATATGGAAGTGGCTTTAAAATTGGTTAATAAATAGAGGGTGGTCACAATAAATAGAGGGTGGTCACATGGTAAAATAAATCCAGATTGCCTTAAACAGGTCATGGATAAAAATGTGGTCATTGAAGGTATTTTTTGGTGAAGGTTCAAAAGGAAGTGAAGAGTATGGTAAAGAAAGTCTATATTACCACAGAGAATAGATATATCATTATAACAGAATGTTGGGAGAATAAAAGTGGTTGGGAGGATAAAAGTGGTTCTGGTGAGGGCTCTGGTAGGAAAGACAGAATTTGTAAACAACGAACGTAGATATTTGGCTGAGAAAATTTCCAAGCAAAGTGTTTCGTATGTGATCTGGCTTCTCCTTGCTGATTTTAGTAAAATATAATAGAAAAGAAATAAACCAAGGAGGAAGTGTTAATCTAAAAGAAAATAGTATTTGATTATGTGGTATGTTTTTGGCATACCCAAATTTCAGAGGACGCTCAAATCAAGAAATTCAGTATTGGAAAACGTGCTCTGGAAAGGATGAAAGTGTGCCTGAACCAACTTTTGTATTCTACGCTTGATATACTGTGCTTTCTTTGCATTCATGTCAGTGAATTTTCTAATTTGTCTTCAAGATCTTTTTGACCCATTGTGTATTTAGTATATTTAAAATTGCACATGAACTTTATGGCCACCGTGTATGACTTCCACATATTTGTGATTTTCCTAAATTTTCTGTTTATTTTTGTTACTGATATCTGACCTCATTTAACTGTGGCTGTAAAACATAGTTTTTTGATTTCAACCTTTTTTAATTTATTTAAACTTTTTTCTAGTTTACCATGTTTAATCTACATTTTTTTTTTTTTTTGAGACAGAGCCTCAAGCTGTCACCCTGGATAGAGTCCTGTGGCATCACAGCTCACAGCAACCTCCAACTCCTGGGCTCAAGCGAGTCTCCTGCCTCTGCCTCCCAAGTAGCTGGGACTACAGGCTCCCGCCATAACGCCTGGCCATTTTTTGGTTGCAGCCGTCATTGTTGTTTGGCAGGCCAGAGCTGGATTCGAACCCGCCAGCTCAGGTGTACATGGCTGGCACCTTAGCTCGTTGAGCCACAGGCGCCGAGCCTTAATCTACATTTTTAATGAATATGTATTCTACTGTTCCTGGGTAGATTTTTCTACAGATATTTGGCCTATAATGGTGTTTCAAGTCTTCCTTTCCCTTGTTGAGATTCTGCCTCGTGGTTCTATTATTTAAAGTAGTGTATAAAAGCCCACAACTCTTACTTTTGTCCATTTATTTCTTTGTCAGTTATTGGATGATGTATGTTTTGGCCATATCATATATTTTGGGATTCCGTAGGAAATTATATTTTTAATATCTTAATTAACATCTTTATCATTGTCAAATATTCTTCTTTGTCTCTAGTTAAAATTTTTGTCTTAAAGCTTCTTTTGTGTGATATTAATATAGCCACTGTAGTTCTGCCACAATTACTCTCTTCAAGGCATATGACCATATTATTTTACTTTTGCACAAATATCTTGAAAGATAAGGTGAACCTATTGTAGGCAACATACATGTTAATTATTTTTTAAAATCTGTTTCACCATCTCTTCCTTTAGCACTTAATAAGAATATTGTTCTTGTACTCTTTCAGTTCTTTAGACATGATTTTCTGTAGCTTTTAGAACACGTTTAAAGTAGGTAATTTAACGTCCAAGTTTAAAGTCCAAAGTCTGGTCGTCTTCTGAACCAGTTTCTATGGAAGGCCTTTTATCCCTCTGTGGATTGACCATACTTTTCAATCTCCTTACACGTTCAATTATTGTTGAGGCATTTTAAGTTGTGGTATATATCAATTCTGGTAATCATAATCACCCTCTATCCCTACTGATTATTATCTTCCTTGTGGATTGCAATTATTTGCTTGTTTAGTGACTTAGGTGGAATAATTAGGTAAAATTTGTGTTCATTGTCATATGTAGTCACTTAAATCTCTAATGGTCAGCTAGTGCTTGGATAAAGTTTTCTTAAAATTCCCAGAATCATTTAATCTGCTTTTCCAAGAGCTTCTGTATGTGTTTGGGACCAGACTTTCAACATCAGCCAGACAAATTATAATTCCACCTTGGAGTTTATGTTTTTAATTTTGTAATCCAGTGTCAACTAAAGGTGAGGGCAAAGGACCTTACAACGTCTTTCTGGATCATGTGCACAACCCTGTGAATCTGCGTGTCCTTCCACAGTCCCAGAAAAATAGCAACGTTCTTCAAGATCCCTGTCAACATCTCAATCATCAGCTTTTTATTTTAAGTTTTTTGAGTAGAGTATTATTTTCCCCAACTGTTACCTGTCAGTGAGGCAGCTACACTGTCAAAATATGGACCTATGATGTCTAAAACTTCCCTACCCTGGGTAGAGGTTTTGAGAACAGGATGCAGATCAAATAAAGACAAGCCATTTGAGAGTGAGAGGTCTTTCAAAACACCACTGAGCAGATCAAATAGTGACAATTCACTAGCAATAACAATTTGAAAGAACTCTAGCTTCATACTAAGTATTCCTAGAATATGTCAAATAACGATCTTGCCTCAATGCACAATGGCCTTTTCTCTAGATATATGCACTGCTCGCTCCCATATTTCTTTTGGTCTGCGATCAAATATCTATAATACAGAAAGGCCTTTGTGGGCTAAAATAAAACACTTCTATTGCGGTATAAATGTTTATGTATTTCAAAAAGTCATAAATTGAAACTTATTCTCCAATGAAAGAGTATTAAGAGGTGGAACCTTTGGGAAGTGATTAGGTCATCAGGACTCTGTATTGGTGAATGGGGTTAGTGCCCAGGGAACTTGTTTGCATCTTCCACTTTGTAAAAACACATAGAAGGCAAAATCTTTGTGAAGAAGAGAACCACACCTGCTAGCTCCTTCATCATGGACTTCCCATTTTCCACAACTGTGAATGAAAGATTTCTGTGGTTTATACGGTATTTTGTTATGTGTGTATCAGCCTGAAAATTACAAGACACCTTTCTACTATTTTTCTTATTGTGTGCATGTGTGTATGCCCAAGTTTGTATGCGTATATTCACCGATTAGCACATGGTAGAAAACAATTTGATCATATGTGTATTTTTCTATCTAAAATGGAAAATAATTTCTTTTCTTTCTTTCATTGAGGGTACAAAGAACCAGCTTACATGGATTAACCAGATTACATTTGTTAGGTAAAGTCCCTCTTATACTGTGCCCCACTCCCAAAAGGTCTGTCACACAGTGTGACCCCCCCTTCCCTTTCTTTGCTCTCTCCTTCTCTCAACCCCCACCATGTAATTAGGTCATTAAGTGTCCTCATATCAGACTTGAGTACATAAGACTCTTGCTTCTCCATTCTTGTGATGCTTCACTAAGAAGAATGTATTCCACTTCCATCCAGGTTAATACAAAAGATGTAAAGTCTCTATCTTTTTAATGGCTGAATAGTATTCCATGGTACACATATAACACACCTTGTTAATCCATTCCTGGGTTGGTTGGCATTTAGGCTGTTTCCATAATTTGGCAATTATAAATTGAGCTATGATAAACAGTCTAGTGCAAGTGTCCTTATGGTAAAAGGATTTTTTTCTTCTACATAGATGTCCAGTAATGGGATTGCAAGATGAAATGGTAGGTCTAGTTTGAGTTCTTTGAGGGTTCTCCATATTTCCTTCCAAAAAGGTTGTATTAGCTTGCAGTCCCACCAGCATTATAAAAGTGTTCCCTTCTCTCCACATCCACACCAGCATCTGCAGATTTAAGATTTTGTGATGTGGGCCATTCTTGCTGGGGTTTGATAATAACTCAGGGTGGTTTTGATTTGCATTTCTCTAATAATTAGGGATGATTCCTATTTTTTCATATGTTTGTTAGTCATTCATCTGTCTTATTTACAGAAGGTTCTATTCATCTCTCTTGCCCATTAATATAATGGATTTTTGGCTTTTTTCATGTTGATTAATTTGAGTTCTCTGTAGATGTTAGTTATCAAGCTTTTGTCCCATTCAAAATATGCAAGTATCCTTTCCCATTGTGTAGGTTATCTATTTGCTTTGGTGGTTGTCTCCTTATCTGTACAGAAGCTTTTCATTTGAATTAAGCCCCATTTGTTTATTTTTGTTGTTGTTGCAATTTTCAAAGAAGTCTTCTTCATAAATTCTTTCCCCAGGCTGATATCTTCAAGTGTTTTGCATCTTGAATCAATTTCTCTGAGTGGAGAAATGTGAGGGTTCAGTTTCAGTCTTTTACATGTAGATATCCAGTTCGCCCAGCACCATTTATTGAATAAGGAGTCTTTCCCCAAGTGCATGTTGTTTGGTTTATCAAAGATTAGGCAGCTATAAGATGTTAGTTTCATCTTCTGGCTTTTGATTCGGTTACTGATGTCAATGTCTCTATTTTTGTACCAACACCATGCTGTTTTGATTACTATGACGTTACAGTACAGTCTAAAGTCTGGCAGGGTGATGACACTGGCTTTGCTTTTATTACTAAGAACTACCTTAGCTACATGGGCTTTTTTCTGGTTCTATACAAAATGAAGAATTATTTTCTTCCAAATCTTGAAAGTATGATATTGATATTTTAATAAGGACGGCATTGAATCTGTAGATTGCTTTGGTAAGTATGGAGATTTTGACAATGTTGATTCTTCCCAGCCATGAGCATGAAAAAAATAAATAAAAGCTTTATTATGACAGTGAGTTTATTTTGTATATGGTTATATCAACATCTAGAAGAAATCAGACACATATTTAGACCTTGATAAATATGTTGATGAAGACTGGGCTCTTTTATTTATGTTTAATAGCTATATTTTATTTACTAATTTTGATCAAGTATTGGGTTGAAATGCAGAAGTGGTCTTTTTGTAATATATTTATTGGTAAACTATTGGTAAAAGAAAACTAAATGCACACATATGAGGTGATTTGATAGCAATTTTAAAATATGTCTATATCATAGCAATCTAAACATGTATAGTATTGAAATAGTAATGTCAAAGACCTCTTATCTTAATTTCTTATAGATGTAATTTTCAGAATAAAATATTTGCAAAAAAAATTAAGTTTGTAGATACAAATGGGAGGAAAATTCTATTTTCAAATATCATTCTAGTTAAATATTTTTATCTACTTGGTCACAGCAAACTGATTTTTCAGTTATAAATTTTAATCTTTGCTCACATTAAATGATATGCTCTGCATGAAGACTCTGTCTCTAAGTCATAAAAATAGCCAATACTCTTATTGCATATTTTCAATGTTTAAACTGGTTTAAGAGTTGAAGTCAGTATTCTTTTGAATTGGGACTTATGTGGACCCCATTTTATAGAAGAGGGAACAAATATAGGGTAGTGAATTACTTCCTCAGCTAGAAAGACCTGTCAGCAACACAATCACTCAGGAAGTTGGTGAAGCAGAGACAGTGCTCAGACTCCCAAAGTCCAGTGCTTTTTCCTCATAAGCCTCTGGTGCAGCAATCCTCATAGTTACATTGGACACATCATTATATCAGTGATACTGATTGTGGCCTCAAGCAAATTCTAGGATTACTTTTAATATAAAATCATATGTGCTAACATTAAACAACTTCCAAAATAAATTTTAGGTGAATTTAGCAAGTATGTTTAAGCTAATGAATAATCTAGAATCGATATATAAGTCTAAACACTTTAAATAAAGGAAATGCCTTAGCATATTTAACTAATAATAATATTGTCTTTTATAAATATTGCACATTAACTTACATAACTGAAAGAAAATAAGTGAAAATTAAACTGGGTATATGATAGTAATTCTATATAGTACATAGATTTAAAAAATGCCTCCTTGGGACATATGTCATCTCTGAAAGTATCATGAACAAAGTGTCAACTGTGATAATCATACACTGAACTGAGGATAAGTTTTATGTTAAATGCCGATTATTGATAAGTAACATCACATCTTCAAAATAAATGTGTGCTGTTTTGATGATTTTGTAAGAATAGAATCAGCAAAACATTAGCATTTAATATAGATACAAAGATAAGGTTTTAGAAATTAGGCCAATGAAAAGCTCTAAGGGATTATTATAGTGATCATGCCTTCTAGCAACCATCCAAACACAAATAAGATTTGTTGATGAAGTTAACCTACATTAAGTAAGTTAGCACAACCGTTCTAAACATGACCCACAGAATTCGTAAATGTAAAGATAATGATGAACTATACTGAAATGACAGATTTATATGTGTAATTTCTAAATAGACTTAAACTGCACTTCCTGGGGTAAAGAAATGCCCATCAAAGCACCAAGAAGAATATTCTTGTACTACTCACTCAATGAACCCCTTGCCCATAGATCATGTATCTGCCCATCCTCTAGTCAATCCATCATTCCACATGCAGACCTAGTGATTTTTCAGAAATACCAACCCCTCTGCATGGCTGCCTCTGGTTTTCTCAATAATATCCAAGCTTCTTTGGTCATGGATTAAGTATGATATTTCCTATCATATTTATCTGAGTCTCCAGTTTGCACAAATTAATTCTATTTTTATTTATCATTCCAATATTACGCCATGCACAGTTAAATTCATTCTGCGTTTTATTTGTTCACCTACTGGCTTGTCTGATGAACTGAGAATTGAAAAATCAGGTAGGAACAATTAAAGTTTTATTTCAAGCTTATCTTCTGCTTTCTCCCAGCCAGAACACTTATGCCCTTGGAATTAAGCTCTCTAGTTCATAAGGAAAAAGTAGCCCTTCATTTTGTGGTTGTCTTTTTGTCCTCTGCTGTTTAACAAATCTTACATCATTTAGATTGTATGTGGAGAGAGGGGAGTGGCTTTCTTAATGTCTGAACCTGTCCTCTCAGCACAGATGATGTTTGTTCCTGGCTCAGATAGGGAAAGATGTGCAGGTTCTGCTGGTGTGTATGGGCTTCCAAAAGCACGCTTCTTCTTCTTCTTTTTTTTTTTTTTTCTATTTTCACCTTTTTTCATTTTTTTTTATTGTCTTTATTATTAAATCATAGCTGTATACAATAGTGCAATCAAGGGGTACAATGTGCTGGTTTCATATACAATCTGAACTATTTTCATCAAACTGATTAACATTGCCTTCCTGGCATTTTCTCAGTTATTATATAAAGACATTTGTGTTCTGCATTTAGTAAGGTTCGCCTGTACCCTTCTAAGATGCACCAATTGACAATTCCTGTCTCACAGATACTCAACCCACCTTGGACCTCACTTCCAAAGCAGCCTTGGAGTTGCTCCCTGACCAATCATTTGCTACTTTTGGGTGGGTGTATTTTACTTTCCTTGAAAAATTATATGCTGACTTTTAAGATCAAGGAAACCTTGTGGGTTCCTTTAATGCTATATATATATATTTTTTTTTTTGCAGTTTTTGGCCGGGGCTGGGTCTGAACCCACCACCTCCGGCATATGGGGCTGGTGTCCTACTCCTTTGAACCACAGGTTCCACCCCCTTTCATGCTATTTTTCGGTCCATAAAACCTTGGGCCTTTCCGTTGGGATATAGTCTTCCAGACAAAGGAGTTCCCATTATATTTAGCTTGCTTCTTTCCTCATTCCTTCATCCTTTCCTCTCAGAAGCTTAACACTTTATAAAATAATGTCCATGAGACAATAGAGAGAAACTGTCCTGCCAGGCATATCTTCTTTAAAATCAACTACATAGGAAATGCATCCCCCCATATTCCAACAGAGAAGTCTGCAATATGCCTAATTTTGTTTGCTATGTTTTTTACCAACACCATCTGTTGCAAATAGACACATCTTGTCATGATGTCAATAGTACATATTGGTTTAAATAAAATGGTAATCTGTTTGATATGTAAGTTCAATAGTCTTCCATAAAATCATTATCTAATATTAATCTTACAATTTTTAGATCGAACGCTTCCTCAAGATCTGTACAATCACTTCTTTCTTGCTAAGCTAATATACACAAAGCAATGCAACTATCTCGTCTCCCTTCCTTTCATTCCTGCTCCATTCTTCCTCTTTGCCCCTTAGCAATGCCCAAATACTTGCATTTCCCCAAGAGATCTAAGAAAGAAATCCCCAAGTTCTGTCACTTAAATATGTTATTCTCCCTGCCTGAAGTATTCTAGTATTTATTTTCTGTCAGGTTAATTTACTCTTCTTTTTCTTCCTTTTTTTTTCTTTAAGATTCTGTCTAGAATAATGTCCCTCACCTAGATGTAATTCCATAATCTTCTGTTATTCCTTCTCTGGGTTACTTGCACCATATTGCACCTGTTTGTAGTCTCTTACCCATAAAGGCCATCACGTAGTTCTGTTACATCCTGTTTGTCTCTAGTTACGAAAATAGCAACATCAAGGGTTATGGTATTCCTTCGCAGGGTCACAAAGTGAAGATGAAATGCAAATAATAACCACGGTCCTGCCAAATCAATGAAAATTACGTCTTTGTTATTATGAGCCATCACAATTTTGAAATACGTTATTGCTACAATATATCTTAGCCCGAGACATCTGATACAGTAATAAATATATTGAATTAGTTGATTCACTTAGAAAACACTTTGGAATATATCTGTAGTTAAATACAATGAAGTGCAATTATCTGAGATGTTAGCATTCTTATACTGTATAATAATTTGCTACGTCATTTCAAAAATTAAGTAAAACGAGCTCCACGTTTAATATTGACAGTTTTTGAGGGCTTTCTAAACTCAATAAACAGAGAACAGTTTAGACAGAGATAGAAGTTAAGAGACAGAAATCTTGAGAACATTCACGATGTTGGGGGAAGAAAATACTAATTTAAAAAAAAAGCATTATACACTATGAAAAACAAGAAGAACTTTTGGAAACAAGACGGCTAAATGTAATGTGATATCCTGGGTGAGATCCTGAAACAAAACAAGAACATTAGGCTAAAACTAGGAACATGTGAATAAACAAATCTGAATAAAGTATGGACGTAAGTCAATGATAAGGTATCAGTAGTGGTTTATTAATGGTGACAAACACACCATACTAATAAAATGTGAATAACAGGGAGAAATTATGAGAATTATATGGAAACTCTGTATTATCTTCACAATCTTTTTCTGTGAATTTCAAGTTATCATAAAATAAAAATAACATTTAGATAAGTTACGACACTAATTCAAAAAAGAATTATAGAATATTTATATGCTTAATATAAAAATATTCAGATTAATACATTAGTAAGCTAGCTAAACACATATTTAGAAAATTCTTGACATCTTATTAAGAAAACTCCTTTCAGATATTTTCTAAAATACAAATAATGGAAAATATTTTCAAGTGAAAATAACTTGTGAAAATATCTTTTAAGAAAAAGTGAGGAAAAATATTAAATGATACATTTGCATGTGTACATTTAATACTTACATTTTCTACTGGGCAAAGATTTTAATAGTTTCTAACAACCGAGATTAATATACTTTCCAATCTTTTTATCACAGAAGGGCTATAATCACCTTCATATTGTGAATGTTTATCACTTCACTGATAATTTTTCAACCCATAATCTCTCAAAAAAAACTATTTGGTCCACAATATCTCCAAGGGCTAATTAAATGCAAAGTAAAATAACATTTGTTCTCATATATTCAAACACATATATAAATATTTTAGGTAAAAGAAGTCTTTTAAAATAACTTGAAAAGGTAAATTTTTACATGTATTAATTATTCTTTTCATTACATTTTTATGCTTTGAAATGATAATTAATTATTTGAGTTACTTTTTAAGTCTGAATTTAAATTCTGTCACTGTAGGTTATATCCTTATGAGTTGGTTCTTTTTCCCCACCTTGCGAATTGTATTTTAATGATGAATCAAAATATTTTTCTTCAAAGTTTATTTTGGATGAGTCAAGATTTTCTTTATAGAATGTTTTACCCTTGCCAAATACTCTTTTTCAGAAATTCTGTATTTTAAATATTTTCTATTATATTTGTTTTTCTGTATAAGTGTGGTAGCATTATCAAAAATAGTTGGATATGCCAATTAATAAATACATTAGCATAATTAAAGATAAAATTCTTGCATAACTTAAAGGTGCTATTTAAGCATCTTTAACCTTGGAATTGAAGCCACCTTATGTAAGTAGAGTAAGCTGAAACATAGTTAGCCATTTTCTTAGTAATAGTGTTTATATCACTTAAAGAGAAACAAGATCCTGGGCAGTGCCATGGCTCAGTGGGTAGGGCACTGGCTCCATATACCGAGGCTGGCAGTTTCGAACCCTGCCCGGCCAAATTGCAACAAAATATAGCTGAGCATTGTGGCAGGTGCCTGTGGTCCCAGGTACTCCAGAGGCTGAGGTAAGAGAATCACCTAAGCCCAGGAACTGGAGGTTGCTGTGAGCTGTGCGACGCCACGGCACTCTACCAAGGGTGACAAAGTGAGACTCTGTCTCTAAAAAAGAAAAAAAGAAAAAAAAGAAACAAGATCCGCAGCTTGTTAGCTTTGTATGGAATAAAATGAATACTGTCTGAGTATCAAGTTCTATAAGCCTAATCCTCATGCTGCTATTATATCACGACGGGTTATTAGGTAAATTATACTCTCAGGGCGTCTCTTTCCATCATTAAATTAGGGGTTTGGAAAATTTCGCTTAGAAGTTATCTTTTAATTCTACACATTTTAACATACCTTTTATTATCCATTATTAATTCTGTTTACATACCAATTTTATTTTAATATAAGTCGTCTTTATATTTCTAAATAAATTTCACTTGTCCCCTTTCCCTTAACAATTTTCTGTTAGTTTTTGTGTTCTTCTATACCTCATTCTATTTTATGACTCAAATTAATCCATCATTTAGCATTTCTTATTAAATGCATTCTGATTTTGTATGTGTCTACAATTCTACTGCAAAATATTTTGGTCAGAATTTAAACACATAAGATATATTCATTCCCAAAGGGATCTGGAAATTACAGATTTTTTTTAAGTTTATTTATTTATTTATTTATTACATCATAGCTGTGTACATTAGTGCAATCATGGGGTCCAGTGTGAGGGCTCCATATACAATCTGAAATATTTTGAAACCATTGTTCGACATAACCTTCATGAGCTTTTATCGTTTATTATGTGAAAACATTTGTGTTCTGCATTTAGTAGGTTTCAATTACAGCTTTTTTGGATGCAGTTGGCCTAGCTTAAAAATGAAGAATTTTGTTAATTTGAGAGATAAAACAGAGAATGGATATTTTAGAAATTGCATTCTCTGACTTGTTCATGTAGCTATAGATTTGTTATTACATCCTCTTCTAATAAATGGAAAAGACAAATCCTAGCTTGACTGGCAGGCATTTTACTATAGTTACCTCCTAAAACATAAAACTAAAGGTTATCCATTTTCACCAGGACTTTACTAGCAGCTTAATATTAATAATTAATTTAACACAATCCCACATGCCTAAGCTCTTTTCTCCTTAGATCTGTCCTTTGGCATTCTAACCAAAACTTGAATCTATTTTTTGGAACTTTTCTGCATGAAATAGAACATAGCTTACCACTAAAGTTTTCCCAACTGAAGCCATACCTTCCCTCACGTACTATACATCTCAAGTCTCTGATGTGGACTAGTGAGCTCCTTCTTTTGCCTTACCATTTCTAGAGCATTACTTCTTATTTTGATTTTTCAAAAAACGTATTGGCTTCCTCTTCCAGCCATCATCATATATGAACAAGAATTGTATTTACTATTCTACCATTGGACAACGAAAGAACTGGACAAGACTTATGAAATAATGATTCCCCAAACACTGAACATCAAAGAGTGAAAGACAGTGATACCTGAAAGATGTGCTTAACAGTTACCCCACCTTATTTGCTGGAAAGCTTACAGATGTCAGTACAGAGAGTGGAGCCGAGAAGGCAAAACTTAGAATTCAGAGAATTCTGTCATTTTATAATGGCATTGGGTCAAATCAAGAGGAAGGAATAATTCTATACTTACCCACTAATAGATTTCCATAGCGTATAAAACTAAAATTGAGATACATGAAAAGTATATAAATTTGTAAGTACAAAATTATATTTGAAGATTTATAAAACATCTTTTCCAATAATTAATAGAATAATTTCTAAGAAATTTAGTAAAGATAAAGAAGCTCTGTCAATAGCGATTTGGCACTATCTCTTCCTAAGGGTAGAAAACTAGGTTCCATTGGTCGAGTTGTACAAGCCATACTTGTGAGCCTGTTATGGGTCTCTGTCCCACCCAGGAATCTCAACTCTTCTCCACATCAAGTCCTCCTGCAAACATTCCCAGCACCCACTCAGTCTTCAGCAGTTGCAGGGGTCTTGCCAGGCTCAGGGGAACTGTGGAATTCCCAAAATTCTAACACTCAGGGCAAGTCACTCCCAGGAGAAGGGGAAGTGCTTTGTGCCAAAATGCCCATTGGGACAGAGGAAACAGGAGAGCACACTCTTCCCTGCATGGGAGCTCCCAGCTTAGGAACTGAAGGTGTTTGCACCCCTTTTAGCAGAGATGTGGGTCCACTAGTGGAACAGAGAGGACCCAGCCCAGAAGCCATATGACACTGGTGTTTGGGGACACACATGGACATGGGAACTTCTTCATTCACAACTGCTTCCTTGGGGGATGCTGATATGGGTGTGGCAGAGGATGGTCATTTCGGGGCATTTGGGCTGCAACATTCCCATTGATGGCATGCCCACCATGCCCAGACTTGCACAGAGGGTGGTGCCACACCCCTCCCTTCAGGGAGGAGCAGCATTCCTATAGCTACCTTGCCCAAGAGGTCTCAGCCCTTATGCTGCACTTCACCGAATCCTCCATAAACATTCCCCAAAATCTACTCAGACTACAGCAGCCACATGGGGCCAACAAAGCTCAGAGGAACTGTGGGAGTCCAAACTTCTAATATTTAGGACAGGCCACCCCAAAGGAAGTCCCTGTCCCCATGTGTGTTCCCATACACCAGTGTCACATGGCCTCTGGGCTGGGTCCACTCTCTTCCATCATTTACCCTTATTGGCAAATCTAAAGTGCAGCACAGCCAGGTGGCCCTAGGTGTAAAGGAGACCAGAGCGTTTGCTCTCATACACCCATGTTAGAGTTCCTACCATTGACCTGAGGGTGTCCGGGCTCCACCCAGTTGAGAGGAAGGGTAAATGTCAAGATCTTTGGAGAAGAGTCGATCTGTCCCAAGACCAGGTGTTGCTGGTTCCCAGAAATGACATAGAGGTGGGGACTTTCTGTCACACACTCACTTCTGACAGCCACTGCTGTTCCTATAGGGGGTTTTATCTAGCACATGGGGAGGGAAAGTGATTCCAGGTCATTTAGGAGTGGATTCACCTCCCACTGACTATGCACATGGCACCTGGACTTGCAAGGAAAGTAGGGCCCTTGTCCCTCCTTTGTAGGGTGACAGTTTTCTGCAGTAGAGTACAGGCCTGCGCAGTGAAGCTGTTTGCTTTGGTCTGAGGTCATCTGGGCAAACACCTGCAGGACAGGCATTTCCCGCAGCCCTCAACCTTCTAGCCTGCAATAAAAGAACAGCAGCTATCCGGACTGAAAGCCAGGAATCTAGGGAGAGCGGCAGAAAATGGAAATGGATACCATGTTTGCCTCCCCAGGCAGTGGAATTGGTTCAGTCCCATCCCTCCTGCCCCCTCCAACCCAGCCTGGCAGAGACCTCAACACACTTCAACCTGAGCTCCCACCCAATACCTCCTGACTCCTGTCAGTATGGCCACTATTAACAAAGTCAAAAACAATAGATTTTTCTGCAAATGGGGTGAACAGTGAATGTTTATGCATTCCTGTTGTTGGGAATGTAAACTATTACAATCCTTGTGAAAAACAGTATGGAGATTTCTCAGAGAACTAAAAGTAGATCTACTATACCATTCGATCTAACAATCCCACTGCTGTGTATATACACAAAGGAAAATCAATCATTATATCAAAAAGATACCTGCACAGGTATTATTATTATTGCAGCACAATGTATAATAGCACAGACATGGTGTCAATCTAAGTATCTACCAACAGATGAGTGGATAAAGAAAATGTGTGTGTGTGTGTATAGTAATAGTATAGAAAGTATATAGAGTATATATATACACACACATTGTATACATACCTGATAGAATATTACTCAGCCATAAAAAAATGAAAGTATATCTTTTACAGCAAGTTGGACAGAACTGGAGATCAGTATCCAATGTGAAGGAACTCAGGAATGGAAAACCAAATACTGTACATTCTCACTCATAAGTGCAAGCTCAGCTATGGTTACCTGTGGTCATACAGAGTAGGGTAATAGAAATCGGAGATTTCAAGGGTGGGAGTGTCGAAGGGGAACGAGACGTGAAAAGCTACCTACTGGGTGCAGGGTACACTATTTGGTTGATGGGTACACCGAAGACCAGATATTGCCACTACACAATACATCGATGGAAAAAAACTACACTTATACCCCCAAATATATTAAAATCACGTTAAAAATAATCCAGCAAAAATTATAAAAATTAAATGCACAGAATCAGACATAGACACACACACACACACACACAAAGACAAACGAATGACTATAATAATCCTGAGCTATAAAAGACCTCATGTATATGTGGTATACATCCCTGAAGAATAAATAAGGGCTGAAGAAAAGATTTTGGATGAATCGTTATCATTTTTTTCCAAATGTGATAAAAAATATGAATCTAAACACCTAAGAATTCAATGTGCCTCATGTAGTAGAAGCACAAAGAAAATTATACAATAATCACAGTGCTTTTTACCTACGATCAAGACTGAAAAATGGGGGAAAATGCTACATACAGAGAAAATGAAGGTGACACTAGTTTTCTCATTGGAAACAATGCAAGCAAAAAGAGAGTGGAGCAATAATGTCTTTAATGTAGTGAAAGAAATGAAGAACAGTTACCTAGAATTTCAACAGTTTTTAATGGTGATTAGAGACACATAATTGTAGTGGAGCAAAACTAATCCCTCCACAAAAGTAGATGACGTCTACCCACCTCCACCCAGACAAGTTTGAAAAAAATTAATAAAATATAAAAGGACATTCCCTGAAGTCAATTGATGATTTGAACTTGATGTTTTGGCAGGTTATTTCTTGTATTAAGTCAGCCCTCCAGGTTTTCAAATCTGTCACATCCATTCTGGTTTCTGGTTGTGTCAGCATTTAATCATTAAGTGCAGGAAATTGTAATATCAACTAAAAGATTCCTATTAGGAAGACTATCAAATTATTCATACATTACAAATACATTTATTATTCTCTTTTAATACATACAGTGTGTAACTTTTTAGTCTTTCAGATACTTATCGTGTATGTACTGTGTTCTGGGCATAGTCTAAGGCACTGAGAATATAAAGTTAAACAAGGAGGTATGGGCTTTTGGTCTTGATGTTTACACTGTAATAAGAAATTAAAATATTATGGAAATCAATGAATGAACAAATGAATGGGAGCAGAAAAACAGTATGAGGTAAACTCTTGAAAGCTATAGTGCTAACTTAGTGGCGAGATGATATGCTAAGGGTTTAAACAACTTACTCAGAATCATGAAGTTGGAATCTGTAAAAGCTAGAATTAAATTGAGGTGTGACTTACATCAAATTAATAATCAAGGCAAAAAGACTATTGCACTTGGAACTGCAGGGAATTTTCACAAATTTAGTTACTACAGGATAATGTTTAATAAATCACTTCTAGCCCAATTAGTATATAGACATCTGACAAACATTAGATGATGTTTAATAATTAAAAGAAATAAAATTATAGTAAGAAGACTAGGATATGAAGAAATTCGAAAAATGCATTTATTTTTTCTTTCAAATAAAGAAGTTCTATCATGCTTTTCCTTTAATTAAGCCCTGAATTCAGTGCACTAAATTTAACTTGAACAAAACTCTTTAATTGGGACCAAGCCATCAGAGAAATAGATGGCAGATGCGGGTGCACTGTGTAACAGAGACAATGATCACGTTGACACAGGTGACAATCGTACTACTGCAAGTGTTACCTTGCGAATAGAATGACATTGGTGGCAAGTAAGGGGAAAACACTCATCTGACAGCAAGGACAGTAAAAATGAACACCAGCAAAAGACATAACATGAAGAGAATTAACAAAGGGTAAGTGAGCTAGTTTCTTGCAAGAATAAATAATTTTGCCTAAGATTATTATTGATCTTTGTTAATTGACTTAATGGAATCCACGAACAATAACAGTTCAAAAGATGATAAAGTATCAACAGTGCCGTAATTAAGTACACAACCATGATGCTAATCCTTAGACTTTAGTGTTTGATAGTTTTATCTTTCAACTATGTCACTATCATATTCACACCCCCTGTGATACTCTGAAGCTCTTCAGAAAGCTGTGCAGGATTACAATGCAGAGACAATATTTTTTATTTATTGCTTTTCTCAACCAGAGATCATCAGTGCCTACATCAAATCACTTGTGCCCTTGCTTTTTAATTGTGTTGGTTTAAAAGTGCACTTCATGTGTTCTCTAAATAGTAATTTATTTTCTTTGTTTTAATTTGTTACTACACGTTATCTCATGTGGGCCTAACAGATTTCGAGTGACAAATATAGTAGATACAAAAATAGAAGGGATAAAGAAATGTTAGTCTTGTAGCAGTATTTTGAATTATCATCAGTCTTAACACAAAACCACAAAGAACGTAAGGCAGGGATTATTATCTTCATTTTATAAATGAAGATCCAAATGTTCAAAGAAGTGATATATCTCCTATACAAAGGCATACTTTTAAACTTTGCTACATTTTGGGCATAAAATGTTAAATAATTCATTAAATTCTCAGAACAAATTGCATTAAATTACTCTCATGTAACTTCGCCTGCTATCGTTGACGTCATGACCTGCCTTCATTTCTTGTGGGTAAGAGGAGCAAACACAAGTTTCCCTTTACATTGCCGAGGAACAAGTCCATTGATTCCACATGGGGAATTAGATACGTGAACAGTCTGTCACGGACATAACTCTTACCTTGTTTTAAAAACAAATTGTTAATTCCTATTGAAATGTGTATGTGTGACTGTAGATACACACTCACATTAGAAATATATACATACATACACTTTTAACACACACATACATGTTTGAAGTACTTGGGCTTTTTCAAAATACACCTGTAGAGAGAACTGAGGCTTTATTACAAGAGAGCAGAACAATTTTGTATTCCAACACCACACACACTCTCTCTCTCTCTTTCTGGTATCTAGGCACAATTTAATCGTGAGAAATTTCTCTGATTATTCCTGATTTATCAAAGTTCATCCAAAATACAATCCCTACTCATTAATGGTGTCAGTACGCTCAGATTTAGGCTGAATTGGTTAAGTCATTTCTAGTATACCAAAGAAAATATGTTTCCTTGGAGAATTGGAAAAGACTGGACTAAAATTTGGAAAGAAATATAATAAATGAAGTTTTTATACTATTTATATCTCCTCTTCTGTACAATGTCTTTTATAGAAGTAGTAGATCTAGTCGAGGTATGCCATAAAATTTCTAACACCCACTGCTGAATTAAATCAAAGCCAAATGACCATATGGTTAAATTATTCACCATGGAATACTGCTTTTTAAAATTCTTTCTACTTAGGCTACAGCAGTCCCCAGCCAATCCTGATGCATTAAGAATGTCTGACACATTAGCATATTTTATAATTGGGCTGAGAAATGATGTTACTATTAATTTATTTTTGAAATATTAACTTGCTTTTAAAGAAAGTACTATGAATAAATGTCAGAAATATTTATGACAACATTTATGATTGTTATATCAGGTATGCCCTTGAAATTCTAAGCTACATTAACATGAAGATTACTGTGCCTTTGAAGAAAGTCTGCTTTGTATGTAGGCAAATTGTAGTTTGAATCATGCTGTGAGCCAAACCAACATGGGTAAGCAATAAATGGCATAGACTCCCCCATTATTTGTAACATAATACAATTAATGTAATACATACACAATTATTTTAGTAGTATTATATGAATAATTCAGAGGAATTGGTAAATAGTCATTCATACTGATACTGTTAATTATGAAGCTATATTTATAATTTTATTTTATAGAATGGTTACTTAGCATTTAATTACCAGTGGGTAAGGACTCTAACTATTCTACGTAAATGATGCTTTCTTCTAAAAATTGAGATTATTCATGGTAAGGAAATAAGCTACATTCTACACAACCCTCTCTTTTAGCATTTACTTTTATTTATGACTTTAAATTGTCTTTTATTTCACTTTATGAAGTTTTTGAGGTGGCTTAGATAATACTTGTTGATTATTTGACTCTATCAAAATAATATAAAAATGGTTCAAGAACTTAAACATTTAAAATACTAACAAATAATATATAAATCATATAGTGTCTCATATTTTTAATAGGAAAGGCTGGGGCTTAGATATATCATTTTAAATTACATTAAATCCATAAATACACAGAGAAATGTTCACTGAGTTAATTAGACTGATGCCATTTGTGATATCTGCTTGACTCCCATATTTGGATCCCAAGAACGGTGCTTTCCACAGTCTATTATCTTATATGCTGTTAAAAGAATACATGCACATTAATCTCCCAAGATTTAAAAAATTAAGAAAAAAAAAACTAAAGAAGTCAACATTTAAGAAAAATAAAAGTTGATTAAAAGAGAATTTTCACATTTTCTTTGTGAATATACAAGGGGAACGATTGGGGTGAATAAAGCAGAGATAGAGGAGATTTCTGGTGGTCTTTAAGCACACCGTTTAGGCTTACTATTTTTAAGAGCTGTCCATGTATGGAAAGACTAGTTTGCCACAGAACACCTTTCAGGAAATGATGACCTAGAACATTTCTAATGTTAATCTGCTGTTTGGAAAAAATCCAGTCTCCCATTTCTTCTGCTTCTATAGTTATATGAGTGTAGTATATTCAATATGTACCATGAAATGGTGAGGGAGGAGATTATTTATTACTTTAAATCTCAGAATGGTAGACAGGTAGAGAGAGGGATAAGGAGAGATGGATATTTAGATAGATAGGGCAGCCCTGGAAAAAAATGATGTACTAACCAAAGGATCTTACCCAGTTATAGCTGCAGCATTTAAAAATTTTTTTTCCTCTTATCATAACTTTTTCTAATGGCCTGTCAAATAATTAAGAAAAAGAGATGACAAGTCATAATACATAATTGCACATAAAAAGTGTTCATTTCATTTCACTTTGCTTTTTATAACATAAAAGCCCCTTGGAAGGACCAGAGCACTTTTTTTTTTCCCTCCATTATCCATGGCTTATAGCACTTTAAAACAATGCTGAAGATCACAGTAGTACTGAGGAGCATTTCTGAGATGCTACAAGATGCCTCGTTTGGAGTATTTGGAAGAAGATTCCGAGGTAAGAGGAAGGTGCCAAGAGCAATGACCAGGGACTGGGGATTTAAAACTAGGGTGGGAAGCTGTCAGTAATGTATGTCTTATTTAGTCAACATCCACTGTGGGTGACCAGACCTTAAACCCAGAGGGAAACTATCAGAAATGTTGTAAATTGTCTGTCAGAATTATCTCACTGGATGTGTAAGGAGTTGAGATGTTATACATCAAGCCCTTTCAGCCATTAGTTGGGGAATGATTTGAGGGCTGTTCATTTCCAGACACTTAAGCCGATCGTCGTCTTCTACGGGTGACATAGTGAAGACACCTGCAGGGGGAAACCCACTGAAGCGTGTTGAAATTTATGAGTGTAGCACTGTCAGTCCCCGGTGAAGTCGACCTTTTTCATCACAGACCCTTTTGTGCCCCATCTGACATTCTTTTCTTCCCGTTATTACTTCTTCAATTACCAGTCACAATTTCTAAGAAGAATACTTTGAAGAATTAATGAGTGAACCGTATTTCCCCCTAAGAAAGTAATTCCTGACATCACAAATAATATTCATTATACTCTTTCTACCAGACTTTTCTTTACCTAAGTTGCATGCCTATGGGGGATCCCTTATAATGTCCTAGTAATCGTGTTTCCTTGTGGTTTTTTAACAGAAAGACAAAAGAAAAACCACAAAATATCTCTCAAAACTTCATTCATTTACCAATGACATGAACAACAGTATAGTTTGTGAATGCCGGAAATAGATGTTCTCCATTATTTGTACTAATCACTATGTAACAGTTACAGACTTCATTTGACATTCTACTGTGGCTAATTTGAAGATATTCTTGTAAGATTGAAAAGAGAGATACAGTAACATACCACTATATACTATTTCTCAATAAACAAAAAAAAAACATAAATAGTGATCTCAGAAGCATAGATAAAATGTCAGGAAATAATTAAGACTATGACTTTTGAATTTATTACCTTTGGTCTTTATATATTTCTTTAATATGAAATTTATATTATTTAATTTTAGTTAGTTAGTTAGTTATTTTTAATTTTGTTTTTGAGACAGAGTCTCACTTTTCCATCTTTGGTAGAGTGCCATGGTGTCATCGCGCACAGCAACCTCAAACTTGAGCTTGAGCAATCCTCTTGCTTCAGCCTCCTGAGTAGCTGGGACTGCAGGCACTTGCCACAATGCCTGGATAGTTTTTCTAGTTTTATTTTTAATTTTTATTTCTTCCTAGGTTTTCTGTTTTTAGCAGAGATAGGGTCTCCCTTTGCTCAGGCTGGTCTCTAATTCCTGAGCTCAGGCAATCCTCCTGCCTCTGCCTTGCAGAGTGCTAGGATTATAGGCGTGAGCCACTGATCCCAGTCGTAATTTAATTTTTAAACAATAACTATAACAATGAGTTCAGAATTTCCTATGATTTTAATGATTGTCTTTCGAAAGCTGATCTGAGCCAGCTTTAGCATATCACTGGGAAACCCCAACCTTCATCTGAGTCCTTGGTTACTTGGCTGCAATTTCCTACTTTGCTTATCTGCTGATTAAAAAACAAACAAAAAAAAGACACTTGCTTCACTCATGAACTTATTTCAAAATTACTTCTCTTCTATTTCTCTCATGCAGTAACAACTATCCTCATAATAATCTATATCAATTACCCAGACAGAATTCCTTCTTTTGTCTATTGTTTTTTTTTGGCATAAGAACTCTATCATTCCTTCTTGATAGCATTCATAATTTTAGATTCTGTAGAATCCTTACTGTTTACAAGTAGAACTGTTTCGCCCACTGAAAATAGGACTTAGAAGTTGTGATTAAAGTTGTGGGACAGGAGGAACAAATTCCCCAGGAGAACCCCTGGGATTAATGGTAAGCAGCTCCATCTTCCACTGCTGGGTTTCCAAACCAACCATTGTAGAGGATACATGTGATGGTTGAAGTATGTGTCATATTCTCGGTCTTATTGGGCAGTACACCAATCCCACGGGGGGTCATATTAACCTGTGTCCTTAAAGAGGTTAGTCAATTGGGCAGCTATAAAGAAATACTTCAGATGGGATGTTTTTAATAATAGCATTTACTTCTCAGAGTACTTAAGGATGGGCACATCAAGATCAAGGTGCTGGCCAATTTGGTCTCCCTGGTGAGGGCCTTCTTGGTTGCTCTAAACTTTTCACTGTTTCCTCACATGGCCTAGAACGAGAATGAGAGAGAGAGGAGAGAATTCATGTATGAGCTCTAGTTTCTCTTCCTTTCTTTATAAGAACAGTAATCCCATTTTGGGGCCATCAGCCTCATGACTTCATCTAAACTTAAGACTGCATATCCAAATACTATTCAAATATTCTCACATTGAGGCTTATGGTTCTAACCTATGAATTTTGGGGAAACACACACATTCTGTCTCCAGTTGGAAGATATTTCAAAGACTATGCCACGACAGCTTCTGGGTGAAGGAATTTATGGTATAGGTGGAGTAACCATTGTCACAACTCCTCCACTGTAAAGTGTGTCACCTGCTCTGTGGTGACTCCAAAGTCGGATTCCAAGGTGATAAATATTATATTCTGGTAACAACCTGGATGGACCTGGAAATCGTTCTTCTAATTCAGTGGTTCTCAAACTTCCTAATGCCACAACCTTTTAATACAGCTCCTGTAGGTCGTGACCCACAGGTTGAGAACCGCTGTTTTAAGTGAAGTATCATAAAAATAGTGAAACAAGCACCACATGTACTCACTATTAACTTGGAACTAACTGATAAACACTTATGTGCACAGATGGAAATAACACTCATTAGATTCAAATAGGTGAGAAGGGGAGGAGAGGATGAGCAAATTCACATCTGTTGGGTACCATGAACACTCCCTGGGGGATGGAACTTTGACTCAAACAACAAGCAATTTATGTAACCAAAACGTTTGCACCCCTACAATATTCTGAAATAAAATTTAAAATAAATAAATAAATTTATCTTATACTTTTATGAATGTTAGTAATTTTAAGTTACATAAGAGCTACAATGCAGCAAACATATATTATGTTTGTATGCTTTATAGTGATGATTTTCTTGGTTAATAAAATGTATACGTATGCATATTATGTATATATATGTATATGTACACGCACACAAATCTGATAATAAATATATAAATTTGTTTTTTTTTATAAAATCATTGTGGTCTATGAGTTTATAACAGTTTGAACTTTGTTATTTAATTCAATTCATTGCTTAATTACTATTTTCCTATGAATGATTATACTGTGGTTAATATGTTAGCATAGCAGTATTCCCAGATAGTTTTTTGTTTGTTGGGAGGTTGGGCTTTGGGTGGGGGGCAGAGTTACTACTTTGCATGAAATATCTTACTTTATAACAGTGAAATAGCTTTCTCTTTTGTCTTGTGATTTTTTTTGAGGTGAAATTTAAGTTTCTGTGTGAGTAGTACTATTATAACTATCTTGAGTGTCTTGCTTGTACTGTATCACATCATACCTTTGTTTAATTCTTAATAAACTGTTCACTTGTTAAAATATATAGATTTTAAAAAAGACATTCTGGTGAGCCCTCAGATAATAAACTGAGTGAGACATTACAGACAAGGGTGGCATAATTATATGCAGAACACATTATCAACCTCAAAATATCTATCCCTTCCCTCACCCTGGTGGAAGGGCTATACCATAGTCAACCTGTTACCACCTTGTAGGCTGGATCCACCGTGTCTGATACAATATCACTACTAGATTTAGTTTCTATATGTTTCCTATGATTTAGGGATCCTGTATCATCAGTAACTAGATCTTTGTGAGAGATAACTCAACGTTGTTTTCTCCATGAATAGCTTCTTTTCCTACCATTTAATAGCCATTTTTTCCATTATAGCTGCTTTATTTATGGGGCCTTTATGCCATTATTTTTATGTTATATTAGTGTTGGTTCAGACCATATATGTAAAATTCATAGAAATACCTGGGAATTCCCTTTTGCAAGTTAATGATTTTCTGATAAGTGACTATGATTACTTTGGAAGGTAAAGTTGGGAAAGTGTCTGCTTTGTACTCTTTCTGTGGTATGCGGTCCTTTTCAAGGTGATTTGGCACCATTTAAATTAGGTCATAATTACCATTACTATTCTATATTTTAAATGCTATAGATATTGTATATTTTTCTTCTATTAATCTATTATAGAGATTTTTACCATATTATTACACTGCACAACATTTAAGATTCTTAATAATATTGAAATAATTGCAATCATCATTAATATTATCCTTTTTGTTATTACTTTGGTTAATTATTCAGCCTTATATGATAATATGAGTATAACCAATTTATTCAGTTGGTGCAAGGAATGTAAGTGTGGTGTGGAGAATTGATAAATGAAGGAAAACCAGTCAATCGAGACAATAAAATGTTTTTTAGTAAACCAGTTAGGACTACAAGTGATGAATTTATTTCCATGGAGAGACTCTGGGATATGGCATAAAATACATGGTTCAGAATTTTCTTATCAGAAGAGAAATGGAGGTGGGACATATTTATACTAATTCTTATCATTTCTGGTTGAGGACTGTTCTCCAAGGGTTGTTAATTCCTAATACTTTAGGATTGCTGCCCTCACAAAACAGAACAATTTTCCATAAGGTTGGAAAAAAAAATAATTCAGGCACAGAAATGAAAATAGAGTACTAACAATTAGACTTTGTTATATATAACTTTAAATAACTTCTTGTTAATTAGGCCCAATGCTACTTATAAATTGACTTGCATTTAAAAAATATTTTCATATGTAAAGTCTTATATAGGTATATTGTCTCTTTAAAACATTGTCCTTATAATTTATGATTTGTTGACTATCAGTGGTAGGTTATTTTATTCATCTATAAATAATTATTTTCAGAGAGGAATGCATCATGTATACACAATGTATATTCACATGTAGAGGAATATATTTGAAATCTCACGAAGAGCAATATTTCATTATTTTTATAAATGAATATAGAAATTTACATATTCAGTTATATAAATATTACACTTATATTGGACTATGAAGATGACTATTTAATATAGTTGTGTGGCTTTGAAATGTCTTTTATGAAGACTTAGAATATACAAGAACATGTATTTATGAATATTTTGCTCTAATCTTTATTTTCTTTAAAGTAAGGTAAAGTTAAAATAGTCCATCCTTTTTTTTTCAAAAATCAGATACATTAAGGAAAGAAAATATTTATTATATCTAAATGTACAATAAATTTTCCCAAAATTACTCGAGCTAAAAGAAAATAAAGAATTGTATAAACTTTTCTAAGTATTGCTGTGTGCCAGAAGTCTTCCAATATATTACGACATTTAAGAAAACATTTTCTAATTTCTAGGCACTTGTACTCTTTGATTTTAGTTCTTTAAGGTAATAATTATCTGGAGGGATATCCTTTGAAGAAAAATACAAAAGCACTTCAATGATTATTACTCTTTTTTTACATAGTGGAACCATCTTCAAGGATGTTATCCTAAAATACCTCTTTATTTATATCCTATTTCAGTTCTTGTAAGTTTTTGATTCTTATTTTTAAAAAATGAAGAAATGTTATACTTTGACCTTGAGCTTATTTTAGTGTTGTAACAGAGAAGTAGGTAGTATTTTTTAAAACTTTAATACTTCTTAAGGCAAAAATAACCTTGGACATATTTTATGAATGTCACAGCTCTACCATTCATGTTCACCTACCAGGCACTGCTGGCTTTCAAGGAACTCATAGAAAAATAAATAACTTGATATATTACTGTGATACATTCCACTACATAGAGTTTTGTTGCAATGTAATAAAAATAATTTATTAAATTTTAATTTAAGTCCATTGTCTATCATTACATACTTCAGGGAACCACAAAGAAGTATGCATGCTTCCTAGCAACACGATTGTTGGTTTTCTATTTGAAATTTCTGAAAAGAAGGAGAAAAAGTTTAAAGAAAGAAAACTTAAAAATGTATAATTTTTCTTAGTCTGTTTTGTGCTCCTGAAACATACCTGAGGCTCTGTAACTTACATGGAACAGAAATTACTTGGCTCATTATCTGGAATCCAACATAGCAGGACTGGCACCTTCAGAGAGCTTTCCGCATCATACCATGGTGGAAGGGAATGAGCGGATGAGAGGGAGCAAGGTGACCAAACTTGTGTTTTGTTAGGAACCCATTCCCACTATAAGCAAACTCAGTCTGATCATAACATTATTGA
This sequence comes from Perodicticus potto, assembly GCA_963574655.1. Taxonomy (NCBI): domain Eukaryota; kingdom Metazoa; phylum Chordata; class Mammalia; order Primates; family Lorisidae; genus Perodicticus; species Perodicticus potto. Next base: position 11,138 of record CAUYRH010015907.1, on the reverse strand, counting down.
GCTCTCATGGCCTAATCAGCTCTTACAGGTCCCATCTCTTAATACTGTTTGTTACATTGAGGATTGCATTACCAACACGTGATTTGGAGGTAACGCATTCAAACTATAACACAGTATATTACTTTTAAAATGAGGAAATTTCTATAGAAAATAATACATTTTGAATATGTAAAATGAACATACTCAGAGTTATGAAATTCTGAGAAAGATATCATCAGTTTTCATGATGAGTCAAATATGTTTCTGTTACGTCTTTTGGGTAACCATTTTTCATACACACACAAATGCACAGAATAACTATTCTCATCCTGTGAAAATGTCAATTGACTAATTGGATGTCTATGTATAGATTCCTATCAATCACAATATCTAACATTCTTTGGTATTTTCAGTCTAACTAGGATCTGACTTGGCAGCACTCAAGCAAGATTTGAAAGAGGAAGAAAAACAGCAAAAATTCCATCTAGCAGTGGATAATGATTTTGGCCCCTGTATACTTTCTAAGGCTAAAGCAACGGTACTAACAATAGCAGTTCCTCCAGCAGCAGTAATTATAACTTCATAGGTCCAGCTAAGAGAAAGTAGTATGTGCGGGATAACACCATGATCGCACTTGGCCCTTTGAATGCATTTCAAAATTAAATTTTCCACTTTTTTTTTTCTTGACACTGACTAAAACAGGGAGGTTGAGAAAAAGTTTAATGCATTGTTTTGTTTGTTTTAAGAATGGAGTTTTAGGCTGGGTGCGGTGGCACACGCCCGTAATCCTAGCTCTCTGGGAGGCTGATGGGGGAGGATTGGCTCAGCTCAGTAGTTTGAGACTATCATGAGCAAGAACGAGATCCCATGTCTAAAAAATAGCCGGATGTTGTGGGGGGCACCGGTGGTCCCAGATACTTGGATCACTGGAGACCAAGAGTTTGAGGTTGCTGTGAGCTATGATGCCATAGACCTCTACTGAGGGTGACAAAGTGAGACTGCGTGTGAAAAACTAACTAGCTAACTAAATAACTAAATAAATACTTTTTGTTTTGTTTTTTACTTCCTACCTCCTTCCCTTCCATTTTCTTCCTTTCCTTTTCCCTTCTTCCCTTTCTCCCTCCGTTCCTTCTTTCCCTCCTTCTTCCCTTCCTTCCAACACCTGCAGACTTATCTCCTGTATACATACATAAAAATAGATGCATATACGTATGTATGTATGGACAAACATAAAATCCAGTCCATTTTTCTAAGAAGTTTATAGTCTGTACTGAGAAATAGTCACCCATCCTAATAATTTCATGCAATTGTGTAGCAAATACCACAATTCGAATATAGGTAAAGAGACACATGAAGAAATAACAGATAAGATTGATCTATTATTCTTGGAAATAAGTCTGGAAAACAAGTGCAAATAATAATTAATTGGGCAGTGCACTATGGCTTCATTATTTTTAAAACTTCAGTTCTACCTAGCAATACTGAAGGTCAGGGAATAAGAGGAAAATGCTTATAAAAGTGCATGTTTATAAAATGAACAACAGAACCATTCACCTCTAACTTCATAACGTAGTTTTTGATTTTCTGAGCATTCTCTGGATGCTCTTCCTGTCTGTCTCCTTTAGCTTGATGAAATAGTCATCTAGATAAAAATCTTTGAGGGGATACATTTCTTACAATGCCATTGTAAGTCCCCTCTGCACCTAATTAATCATCGTGATATGTAATTTTCTGCACATCCTGTGATGAAATTTTCCAAATATTTTAACATATTTCTCTTATAATTACTTATTCAGAGAAGTTAGTATCTACTCATTATTCTTCTAATGCATTATTAGTTTTAGACAAAGAAGCTTGTTTTTAAATGTTCTTCAACTGAGTCAGTTTTTAAAATTAAATTAGTTTAAATTTTTCGACCAATTTTGTCTTAACAGAGCAATTAAGTAGAAAACACGGTATTGAAAGAAGGAATAATGCTATATTAATTTTTGGGCAATTTAAACTGAAGCTGTGTTTAAGTATGTGATACAATTTATAATAGTGTTTCTCAATCTTGGAACTATTAACATACTAAAACAGACAATATTTTCCTCTAGGAAATAATTCTGTGTATTGTAGGACATTTAATAGCATTTTCGAACTTTACCAAATAAATGCTATCATGACCCTTTGAGTCATGACAATAAAATATGTCTATAAATACTGACAAATAACCTCTCGAAGGCAAAATTGCTCCTGTTTGAGAACCATTGACTTACAAAATTTCTGCACTTTTCAACAATTTTTAATGAATTTTAAGACTATAGGATATTTTGATTTATATAAATGTACCTATATATATTATTTCTCTATCCTATTACCCTTGAGTAAAATATACACAAATTATTAATGTAATTTATAAACAAAGTAGTATAATTGCTTCTAGAAAAAATGTTCATTGTATTGTAAGCATGCCAATTTATTTCAAATTCATAAATATGTGTTATGCTCTCATTAGAGCAAAAAAATGTATTAGATCACCAATTGGAGATTCAAAATTATTTTTAAGCATTTGTCTTTAATTGGAGCCTCTAAATTTCAAGCAACTTTTGTAGTTGATTAAATGATAAACTGACACAGATGAGAGTTAAAATATACATTAAATTCGAATGGTTCTGTGGCCTTAACTAATTTGACCAACCAGAAGGAAACAAAGTAATCGAACAAAGCTTCCAATAAGTTGACAAATCAGCTTGCTCTGCTTTCTCAAATCTTTACTGTTACCTGTCATGTCTGAGCAACTAAACCTCCCCCTGCAAGCAAGCATATGCCAACAAATTAATAAGTAGATAGAAGTGTTCAAAATTGTTGGTCATACAGACAATAGATTAAGGGATTAAGATAAATGGCTGTAAAATAAGAAATGGCATGACTTTGTATTTTAAGACCTGAACAACCACTTCTACAATTGCTTATGAGAGAGAATCCTAAGAGTAATATCTATACAGAGAATGAAAGTGAAGCAAGTGTACTGGAAAATAAACCTCAATCATTTTCTCAAATTTTATATTAAAACCTTCAAAAATATCTGAACACAATAATTAAGAAAATGCCATGAAGGCTATGTCAACCAATTCGATGACAATATTTCAAATTATATATGAAACCAGCACATTGTACCCCATGATTGCATTAATGTACACAGCTAAGATTTAATTTAAAAAAATTCAAAAAAAAAAAAAAAAACCTTCACAAGCAGGACAGAATGAATGAAAAACAGCTGCCTAGGCTGCGTTTTAGCCTCATGGCTGAAACCAGTGCCTGTCTTTATTCTTAGATGTCTTTAGTCCTCTACTCCTTTAGCTAGAAAGACAGGGCACCAAAAAAAAAAAAAAAAAAAAAAAAAAGTTTATACAAAAATGAGCAACAATATATAAAAGTCAAAGCTTGATTATGAAACATCTTTCTAATACACTAAAGACTGACTCCTCAAAATACAGGCCATTGGCATTACAACATGCCCCTGTTTGTGTCAGGTATTTACTTAAAGTCTATTTAGTTTTATGTTACTTTAGCCTCTCCAGGTTTCTTATGATTGCCGTTTGCATGATACATGACTTTTCAATCCTTTAACTTTTTACATATTTGTATCTTTGAATCTGTAATAACATAGACCTCTAGTAGGTAATATCATGTTGATTTTTTTTGTAAATTTCTGCCTTTTATTGTACTGTTCAATGTTCTCATTATAACGTTATTGATATAGTTGGATTTTCAGTTCCCATTTCAGTTTATCTTTTCTGTATGACTTTTTTTTCTTTCTCTATTCCTCATTTACCACTTTATTTTTACAAAATAAGTATTTTTGAATTTATATTTTAATTACTTTAATGAATTGTTTTGTGTTTTGTTGAGTTATTTTCTTAGTGGTTACTCTAAAACTTAAAATTAAAATATGTGTGTTAATTTATCAGCCTCTATTTCACATTGAAGGAATCTTAATTCCAGGAGGTTATAGAAATGTTTCTCCTCCCTAACACTATTTCCTTTATCACCATTTTTTGTTATCATTGTTATACATATTACAACGAAGAATGCTCTGTCTGGCAAAACACAAATCCAACAATATATTGCTAGAATTAATATTTTATATAATTTTATGTCTTTAAATATAGCTGAAAGTAAAAGAATAACTAATATATATGTATAGAGCTTATTGTATTAATTTTTGAATATCCATTTATAGCTTACTTTATTTGTATATGAGATGAAGGCACCACTTAGTGTTATTTTTTTAGTTCAATGTAACTTTATTCTCACCTATCTACTTTGTACAATTATTAGCAATATATGAATATTATATTTCTATATGCTAAAGGCCAACAATATAGCTTTCCGTGTATGGTTTAATACAACTGCTTTTTAAATCAATTAAAAGAATAAACATGAATTTATTCTATATTTTATAATTACTTATTTGCCTTTCTTTGTTCTTTTTGTCTTTTAAGGTGAATTGAATTACTATCTGGGTATTTCTTTTCACCCTAAATAACTTCCTTTCAAATGTCTTTTAAGGAAGATTTAATATCCACTTTTAATTTTGTTTTGTCTTCATTTTAATTATGTGCATGTTTGTGAATGGCTTATTTGTCTTCAATTTTGAAAAGTTTTGACAAATAGAGTATTCTTAGTGACATGGCTTTTCTTTTTTTGTTTTTTAATTTTGATCATATTATACTATTGGCTTCCTACTTTCATTGCTTATAATGACAAAAAAGCTGGAAGAAAGTAATATTTCTACCATGATAATTGAAAAACTAGATAATGCGGTGTTTTTGGCACATGGATGTAAAAGACATGGATGTCAGAAGATGTATGAAACATCACCAAACACTGGGGGCATAAACCTGGAAATAATGAATAGGAACAAACTCAGATCAGAAATTTAAAGAATATTTTCCACCAAAAGAGGTGCCTACAAAGTGATATCAAATGGTCTAAAAGAGACTTCAGATTTGTTGGTGATATAACAATTTGAGAAATGACATGTGAAATTGGTCTGTGGACATTTTTAAATCAAGAGGTTTGCATAGGGAGCTATGTATTAAAACTTGGTGTATTCTGACCTCCAGAAAATAAGTGAGCTTATGTCTTCAGATAATATCCATGCTCAGTTTATTAGTCATGTTCGAAACACCGAATGACAAATAAATAAATTAATAAATAAGATTTTCAAATTGAAATAAGATTTTTAATATTCTGAAATCTAAGAAGCAAAAGAGGATTCTAACAAAGACCTGGTTAACTGGGGGAGTGGAGGGTTGATCTTTACTAATTTCTAAATATTTTCAGAAAATACAAGTATTTTAAATACCATCTTGAGTGGAAGATGGCCGACTGGTAGCAACCCTCAGTGGAAGCTTCTGAGCAGAGGAAGAAAAACTGGATAGAATTGGACTCTTTGAAGCCAAAATTGGGGAGCTAAGCCAGGAAAGAAGTTTGGCAAGCTGTTAACTCCAAGGAAGAGCATTCAAGAAAATAAATTGCAGCTGCAAAGCCTATCGAATGGAGGATGGGAGACCTCTCCCCTAAGCAGCAGGCCTGCTGCAGACTATCTGTGAATGAGCAGGGAACAAAAGACCTCTCATTTTACCTCTCTGGAGAGAGCCACTAAACTCCAGGTCTCTTTCTCCAGGGAGGGAGGTCCCAATTATGAACCTAGACACCCCCCTACCAGACATAAAATCAAACAGATATTTTCCCCCAGAAGTCCAAACTCCCAGTCCACCCTTTACCCCTTGCATGGAGGTCTGAAGTTCTGTCCCCTGCAGAGCACAGAGTGTTTAGTCTTGTCCTGAGAGATCTGGGCATAGTGTGGACTGTGAACCATCAGGACAGAATCTGTGACTAACAGGGAAGAAAGAGGGTATGGGAAGAAAGAGACATTTGGGGATAGGGGTAGCAGTCCTCTGGTTATGACTATGCCCACCCAGTGGTGGTGTTGACCCTCGGTTCAGGCTGTGTCTGGTGGGAAGGGGTGCAGAATCCCCAGCTCTGATGGCACCCACAGCAGGAGAGTGTTTGCTCTGTGTGGACTGAGTTCAGCAGACAGGGCTTGGAACCAGCCCCTGCTAGACTTGCGAGCAGAGGCTAGCTAGGCATGGACTGAAACCTGAGAGCAAAGGCATAGTCCCTGATTCCAACAGAACCCTTGAGCAGTTGCTTACTGGGTATGAACCAAGACCGGAGGGCTAGGACATACTCCCCTGTGTCCAACAGGGCTGGTGAGCTGATGTTTACCAGGTGATAACTGAGATCTGCGGGTAGAGTCCAGTGCCCTGACTCTAACAGAGGCTGCTAACATAGGCTTGCCAGGCAGTGGACTGAGATTGGCAGGCAGGGTCATGGTCCCCTGACTCCAAATGGTCTGGGAAGCAGAGGCTAGCTGCGTGTGGATTGAGACCAGTGAGTGGAGGAGTGGCCCCTTGTTCCAACTGGGCCTGTGAGCCAAGAGAAGGACAACAATGTGGACTGAGTCTGGTAGGTGAGAGTGTGGATTCCTGTCTCCAATTGTGCTTTTGGAGACTCTTGAATCCCTCTCTGTTGAGCAGGATTTGCACTACCTGAGACAATTTAATTGGAACCCTTGTCTGGGGCTGTCAACCCAGGGACATTCTTAGGTTGGCCTTTGAAGTTCTGTAGCAGAAAAGAACTGAAGGGTGTGGACTGGGTACCGCAACTATTTGTATCTCCTCACAGTTGAGATTTAAACCTAATACTGTGGTTTATTAGGATAGGGTAGAGGTTGGGTGATATCAAAACAGAGCAAGCTTGTGTTATGTCACCAAGTAGGTCCTCAGAGTCTCCAGCCAAAATTCTGACTGGGGCCTTTGTAAGGTTGTAGGAGATAAGCCACAATTACAAAGCCTAGTGCTTTGGTAAGGGGTATGTCTACTACCTGGGCACCCCAATTCAATTTCATGCTACCAGTTCTAATAACCAAACCATGGAAAATAAACATGGTATGGACCCAACAGAATATCTCTGGCAACATGAATAACCAGAGTAGGTCAAATCCCGCAAGAAATGACAAAGGAGATACAACTGAAGATGCCATGCAATGTCACAAATTGAATTCAGGATATGGATGACAAATAAGATAAATAGAATGGAAGAAAAGATAGGAATTGAATTCCAAAAAGTAGTTCTAAAGTTGTCTCAAGAAACATTTTAATGAATTCAAAGCCCAAGTCACCAAAGATATGGACACAATGAGAAAAGATCAGAGCTCAAGAAAATGAAAAAGTTAGTCGATCAACAATATGAAATCTCCCAAAAAAGAAAAATCCAGGACCAGATGGCTTAACATCCAAATTCTATCAAACCCTTTCAAGAGGAACTAGTACCAAAATATAGTAGAATCCCTCAGTAATAGAGTTGACCAGGCAGAATAAATGATCTCTGAAGCTGAAGACAAAGCTTTTGAACATTCCCAAACACTCAAAGAGGCAGACAAATGGAGAGCAAAAACTGATCATTCCCTGAGAGAGATGTGGGATCACTCCAAAAGATCAAACATTCATCTTATAGGAATTCCCATAGAAAAGGATGGTCCTAAGGGTATGCTTTACTCCAAGAGATTTGGGGGGATAATTTTCTAAGCAATGCAAGAGATATAGAATTTCAGGTAACAGACAGTTTCAGAACCCCAGCGAGACTCAATCAAAATAAGGCATCTCCAGAACACATTGTGGTTAAATTTGTCAAAGTTAAGACGAAGGAGAAAATTCTTCAAACATCCAGACATAAGAAAATCATCACCTACAAAGGGAGAAATTTCAGAATGACTGCAGATCTCTCAGCTGAAATGTTTCAAGCCAGAAGAATATAGTCATCAACCTTCAATTCTCCTAAAAAACAACTTTCAGCCCAGGATCATGTATCCAGCTAAACTGAGTTTCATTTGCGATGGAGAAATCAAATACTTAATGACATAGACATGTTGAAGAAATTTGCCATAATTAAACCAGCTCTCCAGGATATTCTCAGACCAATCCTCCACAATGACCAGCACAATGATCTACCTCCGAAGTAAACTCATCAAAAGATATTTGATCAAAACCCAACTTCCACAGTGGTTAAAGGATTAAAAATATCCACTGGACATCAAAAATTATGACACCCAAAACACAACCAGAATTATCAATTCTCTTAATTAATGTGAATGGTTTAAATTATCCTCTAAAGAGGCACAGGCTGGCTGACTGGATACATAAACTCAGACCTTATATCTGTTGTATTCAAGAATCTCACCTTACCTTAAAGGATAACAATGGACTTGGGTTGAAGGGATAGATTTGTATATTACAGGCACATGGAAACCAGAAAAAAGCAGGGATTGCAATTTTGGTAACAGATATAATTGGCTTTAAACCAACAAAGATAAAGAAAGATAAGGAAGGTCACTACACATTTGTCAAGGGAAACACCCAACATGAAAAGACTTTGATAATTAACATTTATGCATCCTAGCAGAAGGCTCCTCAATTCATAGATCAAACCCTAATGGATATTAACAACTTGATATCCTCCTGCACTATAATAGTTGGAGATTTAACATCCCTTTGACAGCTTTGGATAGATCCTCCAAGAAGAAACTATACCAAGAAATATTAGACTTAAACCTGACCCTAGAACAAATGGACTTTACGGACTTCTACAGAACATTTTGCCCTAATAAAACCAAATATACATTCTTTTCATCAGCCCACGAGTCATCCTCCAAAATAGATCATATCCTAAGACACAAGTCTAACCTCAGCAAATTTAAAAGCATAAAAATTATTCCTTGTATCTTCTTGGACCACCATGGAATAAAAGTTGAACTCAACAGCAACAAGAATCTTCATACTCAAACAAAGTCATGGAAACTAAATAATCTTAGGCTGAATGATAGCTGGGTCAAAGATAAGATTAAGAAGGAAATCACCAAATTTTTGGAACAAAATGATATATGAAGACACAAATTATCAAAACCTGTGGTATACTGCAAAGGCAGTCCTAAGAGGGAAATTTATAGCATTGTAAACCTTCATTAAGAAAACAGAAACAGAGGAAGCCAACAACTTAATGGATCATCTCAAGCAACTGGAAAAGGAAGAATATTCCAACCCCAAACCCAGCAGAAGAAGAGAAATAACCAAAATTAGGGCAGAATTAAATGAAACTGCAAACAAAAGAATCATTCAGAAGATCAATGAAAGAAAAAGTTGGTGGTTTTTTGAAAAGATTAACAAAATTGATAAGCCTTTGGCCAACCTAACCAGAAACAAAGTAAAATCTCCAACGTTGTTTATCAGAAACAATAAAGGACAAATAACAACAAACACTTCAGAAATTAAAAAAAAAAATCTCAATGATGACTACAAAAATTTCTATTCCCAGAAATATGCAAATCTGAAGGAAATGGACCAGTACCTGGAAGCACGCCACCTTTCTAGACTCAACCAGAAAGAATTAGAAATCTTGAATAGATGTATATCAATCACTGAAATAGCAACAGTATGAAATCTCCCCCAAAAGAAAAGTCTCAGACCAGATGGGTTCACATCCAAATTCTATCAAACCTTTCAAGAACAACTAGTATCTATATTATACAACCTTTTCTAAAGCATAGAAAAATAAGGAATACTTCCCAACACATTCTATGAAGCAAATATCACCATGATACCTAAACCAGGAAAGGATCCAAGGAAGAAAGAAATTATAGACCAATATCATTAATGAATATTGATGCAAAAATATTCAATGAGATCTTAGCAAACAGAATTCAACAACACATCAAAAAAATTGTACACCATGATCAAGTTGGTTTTATTCCAGGGTTACAGGGTTGGTTCAACATACAGAAATATATAAATGTAATACATCACATCAATAGAATAAAAAGAGAAGATAATATGATTCTCTCAATTGATGCAGAAAAAGCCTTTGATAATATCCACATCCTTTCATGATCAGAACATTTAAGAAAATAGGCATAGAAGGACATTTCTTAAACTAATAGAGGCCATCTACAGAAAATCCACAGCCAATATCATATTGAATGGTTTAAAATTGAAAACTTTTCCACTCAGATCAGGAATGAGGCAAGGATACCCACTGTCTCCATGGCTATTCAACATAGCAATGGAAGTCTTAGCCGTCACAATCAGGCAAGAGAAGGCGAGCAAGGGTATCCAGATAGGGTCTGAGGAGATCACACTCTCAGTCTTCACTGATGATATGATCCTATAGCTGGAAAAGTCCAGGTACTCAACTTCAAAACTCTCAGAAGTGATCAAGGAATACAGCAGCATCTCAGGATAAAAAATCAATACTTGCAAGTCAGTAGCTTTTATATATGCCAACAAAAGTCAAGCTGAAAATATAGTCAAGAACTCTATTCCTTATATAATAGTGCCAAAGAAGATAAAATATCTTGAAATTTACCTAAGAAAGGACATGTAAGATGTCTGTAAAGAGAACTCTGAAACTCTGAGAAATGCAATAGCTGAAGATGTTAACAAATGGAAAAACATATCATGCTCATGGCAGATAATAATCAACATTTTTAAAATGCCCATACCACCCAAAGCAATCTACAGATTTAATGCAATCCCTATTAAATCAGCATTGTCATACTTTAAAGAACTTGAAAAAAATAGCACTTCGTTTTATATGGAATAATAAAAAACCTTGAATAGCAAATACACTACTCAGAAATAAGAACAAATCAGGAGGTATCACATTACCAGACATCAGGCTATACTATAAATCTATAGTGATCAAAACAGCTTGGTACTGGCACAAAAACAGAGCAGTAGATTTATGGAACAGAATAGAGAACCAAGAGATGAACTCAGCGACTATTTGCCATTTGATCTTCGACAAGCCTCTCAAAAATATTCAGTGAGGGAAAGACTCCCTATTTAACAAATGGTGCTGGTGCTGGGTGAACTGGCTGGTGACCAGTAGAAGACTGAAACTGAACCCCCACCTTTCACCATTAACAAAAATTGATTCTCACTGGATAAAACATTTAAACTTAAGACATGAAACTATAAAAATACTAGAAGAGAGTGCAGGGAAAACACTTGAAGACATCGGGCTGGGAGCATATTTTATGAGGAGGACCCCCC
>CAUYRH010015905.1:0-16343 GCA_963574655.1 Perodicticus potto | reverse complement strand
TAAATGTCTTCATATAGCGATTAAAAGGCCATGAAGGCTATGTTAAATAGTTCAATGAAAATATTTCAGATTGTATATGAAGTCAGCACATTGTGCCCCATGATTGCACCAATGTACACAATTATGATTTAATAAAAATTAAAAAAAAAAGCAATTATACAAAGCAATATGTATATAATATCTTTTGGGGCCTGTAATGTCATGTAATATATGTAATGCAGTGCATTTTCCAATAATAGCACAAAAGAAATGGTGGTAGTTATATTGGGCTAAAGAATTTACTTGAGATGGTAATTCAAATCCACAGGAACAAAAGGAGAGAGCCAGAAATAAAATGATTAATATTAACAACAAAAAGACTAGAAAATTCAGATCTAATGTTCTTTCTCTTACAGCATTAACTACACAGAGAATCAAATTACAGAGGTGAGTTGGGTGCTCTCAATTGTTTAGTGACACTAGCTCCAAAAACCTGGGGCATGCACATCACCTGCAGTCTTCTTGTCTTTAGACAAATTCCTAAATAGATGATTTCTGTTCATATTATATTTAGCTCACTATCTTCTCTCTTGGAAAAGGTCTTGGGCATCCTATAAAACAACTAAGGAGGTTACACAGCCTTATCAGACAGTCAACATTCTGGGTGTTTAATAATTTACCTATTCACAGCGTCTGTGGCTCAAGGAGTAAGGGGCCAGTCCCATATACTGGAGGTGGCGGGTTCAAACCTGCCCTGCCAAAAACTGGAAAAAAAAAAAATTACCCATTCATCAACACTTAATTTGTCAGGTTCTGTGGAAAGCACTGGGAATAGAAAAATATTAGGACAGTTCCAGCCCTCAAGAAACTTAATAGTCTAGGAGAGAGAGGGAGGAGTGTAAAACAGACATAAGCAGATAATTATACAATAATGTAGTAAATGCAAAGATACAGACATGCACAGGATATGAGGAACTCCCAGGTGCTACACCTAGAATGGGGGTGAGGGAACTAAGGACAGTTGTTTCAGGAGATGGTGTCATTCATGGATGGGGTAGGGAGGTAAAAGAATGGGAAGGATACAATTTATTACAAACCATTGTAAATGACAACTTTAATCCACTTAATAGTGATATTAGCTTCTATTTCATAGATGAAAATTTCTAATTTCAATCTAAATTCTGTGCAAAGTGAGGCATTCAATCTGTGCAGTTTCACAGTAAATTGGTGGAAAAATACTTAAATTGGTGAAAAACCTAAATTAGGGAATAGAGTAAGAAAAACTTGTTTTGCTTAAACTACTTTGGACAGATTCAGAAACAGTCTAACACAGTATCTGTCAAACAGAGTTCCAAGGACTGAGCTTTGGTCATTTGGCACAATTTTTATTTGAACCTAATTTACTTTTAAAAAGTTACTCTCACGCTACTCATTTAAATTGTGACTTCCCTTAGCAGCTATCTTGTAAAGCTTTTGAAAACGGTTTATTCCACCAACTAGGAATAAAAGCTGGCAAATTGCATTGCTTTTCAGTTGAATGTGTACTTCTTAGAATAGGGGAAAATGCAATGAAAAAGTGAAAAAACAGGAAATGTTATTAGATAAATTAATCTAGATTGTGTAGTTTCCTTTTCCAAATCTCTATAAAATATCAATTTCCTGTAAATCAGCCTTCGGGAAAACATTACAGTCTGAAGCGATAAAAGCAAAACCGTCTTTGCGTCCCCATTTCAAAGCGAGTGAAAACAGACGCGAGTACTCTGCCCGGTGACATTACCTTGGTTCGGTTCAAAAGTTAGGACGTTCCGCTAAGGTGGCTCTGAGCACGACCCTCCAGCCCCGGTTCTCCCCTGAGGCGCCCGAGCGCACCACTGCAGCCCCTCCCCTCCCTACAGTTCTGGCCTGGGTCCCACCTAGTTCCACCTCCCACCCTGGACCGTCAGGGAGGGCGAGCGCTCCTGCAGCCTGTGCAGGTGCGCATGCGCACGGCGCCCGGCGGCCCAGGCGCGCGCCGCAGGGCCCAGCGCTCCCACCAGCCCTCCCCACACTGGGTGACTGGCGCTGACAGGATCTTACCCGGAGTTCTGAGTCCCCACCCCTGAAATCTCAGCTGGGCACGCAGAGCTCCACCCGCGACCGCAGTAGGTCGCTCAAGGCGAGCCCAGGTGGGGGGGGGACGGGCCGCTGATCGCGCTCGCATTGGCTGGAGTATGCCAGGCCTTCCCCACAAGGCGCCTGCGCGCGGCTAGGTGCGTGGGTTGAGCCCACCTTGGCAACCACCTCCGCGTTGACGTCAGCGGCCTGCCGACCGCTCCGCCTTTCGCGTCAGCTTCGAAGCTCCCGCCCTTCTGCCTTCTTACCGGCTGTCCTGGGGGATCTCCGCGCGCTCCTTTGAAAGCTACAGGCAGCGCGAAAGAGCGCTCTGCAGATATACAGGACTAGGCTGGAGGGCGTCGGGAAGTGATTGGCTGGCCGGCGCTGGGGCCCGGCCCAAGGGTCGGCAGGAGGGCGGGGAACAGCTAAGGGCGACCCAGCACGCGCAGGATCCTCGGGAGGTCGGGGCGGGCTGCCAGGGGAAACGCGCATGCGCCAGGGTGCACTGGGAAAGGGCGAGGTGGGGGTGCGGTTCCTGGAGCTGACGCCTCAGCCGCAGGTTTTATTTTGTTTGGGATTCATTCAGGGTACAAAGAATTAGGTTATACTGATTGCCCTTGATAAAGTCCCTCTTACAATTGTGCTCCGTTCTCAAGAGGTGTGCCATACACCGAGACCCCCTGTCCCGCTCCCTGCTTCCCTTAGCCGCAGGTTTTATTTATTTTTTTAGAGACAGAGTTTTACTTAGTCGCCCTCAGTAGAGTGCCGTGGCGTCACAGCTCACAGCAACCTCCAGCTCTTGGGCTTTGGCGATTCTCATGCCTCAGCCTCCCGAGTAGCTGGGAATACAGGCGCCTGCCACAACCTCCTGCTTTTTTTGTTGTTGCAGTTTGGCGGGAGCCGGGTTCGAACCTGCCACTCTTGGTATATGTGCCTGGCGCCCTACTCACTGAGCCACAGGTTTGAATGTCTAAATATGTCCTTTGGATTTTCTTGCACAAATACAGCTAACTTAAGAGCATTTATTTTCTTCGGCTTCTCCCCACTCTGGCCCCCCTTCAGCATCTGGGTTATTCTTATTATTATTTTGGCCAGGGCTGGGTTTTGAACCCGCCACCTCTGGCATATGGGGCCGGTGCCCTACTCCGTTGAGCCGCAGGCACCGCCCTGGTTTTTTTCTTTTCACTTTGTCGCCCTGGGTAGAGTTCTTTGGCATCCTGGCTCACAGCAACCTTGAGCATCCTCTTGTCTTAGCCTCCCTAGTTGCGGAGACTACAGGCGCTTGTTACAACGCCTGGCTAGTTTTCTTTTTTCTTTTTTTTTGAGACAGAGCCTCAAGCTGTCACCCTGAACAGAGCTGTGGCATCACAGCTCACAGCAACCTCCAATTCCTGGGCTCAAGCGAGTCTCCTGCTTCTGCCTCCCAAGTAGCTGGGACTACAGGCGCCTGCCACAACGCCCGGCCATTTTTTGGTTGCAGCGTCACTGTTGTTTGGCGGGCTGGGCTGGATTCGAACCCGCCAGCTCAGGTGTACGTGGCTGGCGCCTTAGCCCATCGAGCCACAGGCGCCGAGCCGGGTTTTTTTTTTAGTTATTTTTTTTCTCATGTTCCGGTTGGTCTTGAACTCCTGAGGTCAAGCAATCCACCCACCTCCGCCTGCCAGAGTGCTAGGATTACAGGAATGAACCATTGCGTCCTGCCAATATCTGAATATTTTAAAACATTAACATTCTCCAGTCCACTTAGGCTTTTTACTGTTGTTGGCTTTATTTCGCTCTGCTAACTTTGATTTTCCCCAGAAACTGCCACAGTTGAAATCGGGCACATACAGTAATTACTCTTTTTTTCCGTGTTATACCTTTTGGCACTGTTGACAAACAAAAGATGCTTCTTATTAGTTCCAGAGTTAAGACTCCCGAATTCTCCTTAAGAACCAAGAAATAGATCATTTGTGGTTCATTCCATCCAATCCCATTTTTCCTAAAAGCTAATATATCTCCCATTCTCTCTTACACTTCCATCCTAACACAGTTTTGTCACCAGCATTTAAATGGTCACATATTTCTCCTTTCTTAGGGTTTCAGTTATCATATGTAGAAATGACTAAATTTTAATTGCCCGCTTACTATTCTGCACTCCTTCAAAGGTGTCTCAAAATGCTCTCTAAGCCTATTTCTTTCCTAAGTGTCCTATTTAAGTAATGGCAGTCGTAGTCACCCAGTCTGTTCATATTAAGGTACTTGATGTCTTTTGCCCCACTTTCCCAAATTTCATTTGTGATAGTATTTATTTCACAGTTAATTCATAGTAATAAGGCATTTTGCTAAGTGCTAGAAGTTAACTTTCCTAGTCTTGTGAGATTATAGACTTATTTCACTGATGTTGCCATTTATCATATTTGGTAACTTCCTTAGGAAATAAAGTTTCTATCTCCTTAGTCACAACTTGGTTTCATTACTAACCTTATTGACACATTTTCTATAAATTTTAAATTATGGTTTAAATATTAAATTAAAAATGAGGATTATCACTTTGGAGAATGCGCTCCAGATTCTGAAGATGACTTCATAAAAGGAGTTTTTTTTTTTTTTTTTTTATAGAGACAGAGTCTCACCTTATCGCCCTTGGTAGAGTGCCGTGGCATCACACAGCTCACAGCAACCTCCAACTCCTGGGCTTAGGCGATTCTCTTGCCTCAGCCTCTTGAGTAGTTGGGACTACAGGCGCCCGCCACAATGCCCGGCTATTTTTCTGTTTTGCAGTTGGGGCAATGGCTGGGTTTGAACCCGCCACCTTCCGGTATATGGGGCCAGTGCCCTACTTGATGAGCCACAGGCGCTGCCCATAAAAGGAGTTTTAACTTCCTAAGTTCATTTGGACAAAGCAATCCTTGTTTAGCTATTTATGTTCTGGTATATTTATTTGTTTAAAATATTTAATTGTATTTAATGTAACATACATAAATTTTCAAAAATCATATAGTATTCTAAGATATACTAAAGGCATTTAAAATTTTTTTTGGTATAATTCAGAATGTACTCTGGCATTTTAGTGTTCAAATCATGTTTCAAAATTATTTTATTGTTCTTTTTTAAAAAAAAAATTATTTATTTATTTATTTTTTGTAAATAAATACAATACACTTTATCGCCCTCGGTAGAGTGCCGTGGCGTCACACAGCTCACAGCAACCTCCAACTCCTGGGCTTAGGCGATTCTCTTGCCTCAGCCTCCGGAGTAGCTGGGACTACAGGCACCCACCACAATGCCCAGCTATTTTTCTGTTTTGCTGTTCCGCCAAGGCCGGGTTTGAACCTGCCACCTTAGGTATATGGGGCAGGCACCCTACTCGATGAGCCACAGGCGCCACCCCTATTTTATTAAGCTTAATTACAGATGTAGAATAGCTTTAAAAACTGGACTGAGTAAACCTTAAACCTACATCATACCCCTATTTTTCTGAAAACTCCAGTTTCCTGCTTGCTTATTTTCCCTTTTATCAAATGCTGCACAGTATTCAGTTTGTGGTTTTTCATTCTTTGGATTTCACAATAATAGGGATTTATCATATTTAGATTCTTTTAGTCAAAAAGTAATTTGAAAAATCACTTTTCAGTATAGTTAAAACCATTATAAATTAGGTACAGTAAGTTTTTAGTGCTTGAAAATTATATTAACTTGTAAGTCAATAATGTGCAAAAGCTGAACATAGTGAAAACTGTCTTTATTACCCTTTATTTTAAACAATGATTACTTGAACTTAAAAAAAAAAATCCTGTATTAACTAATGGTTACTGAAAAGCCAAACCTTTCCAGCCCACTTCATATTTTCTTTCAACCATTTCAGGGCAGAACAATTTTCCAGACTATAAACCTGTTCCTTATTAACATTGACAGTCATGTGCTTAATGAAAAGCTTTGGATCCGATATACGAGCAGCTGTAATTAACCTTTCTACTGCAGCTTGATAATCATCCTTGCTCCGAGATTTGTTTTCTTCACACCTATAAAATGAACACCTCACAATGTTAGAAACTCTTCAATAAAAAAGCTATATGGTTTCTTCAAAAAATACTCATTTACATTTATTGGTATTAAGCTATGATAGTCTTTTTACTATATTCTTCTAAAATTGGCTTTTAAATGTTTTTGACATGACTCACAGTAAGAAAGGCTTTTTATATCATGATGCAATATATACCTTCATACATAAAGAAAAACTTTTCACAAAACAAAACTTATCCTGACAACAATGTACTCTTTTTTCCTTTGTTTTGTAATAATGGTTTTAATATCCTAAATTAATTTTACCACACAAATAGGCTGCAACCCAATTTGAAAAACAGTGATTTAGAACACAACTAATTATATCTTTGTATGTTCAAAGTTAATAATTGCATAATTATTATACTGCATAAAAGAATACTGAATGTAATCAAGTTTAGAATTAACATTCACAGATTAGTTTTACCTTGATATTGACTATTTTTAGTTATAAGCAAATACTTAATATGCAGCTAACTTTTGGTAACAGAATTATATAGCGATATGCTTTTATTAAATTTCTGATCATTCTTTTCAGTCCTGACTTAAGGCATTTCACTAAGTTCTAGAATTTACTTTTCTAGTAACTCTTCTACCAGCTCCAGCTGCCATGACTTGTAACTGCATTTACTTGCATAATAAAATTCATATACTACGGGAGTTTTTCCTCTGGAGTGGTAAGTATTTAAAATAGAGGTGTGGCCAGTATACAGGTGTCTGTTTAAAAGAGACTCTATTATAAATTGCACATGAACTTTATGGCCACCCTGGCATCACTTTTCTGTGTTCACTACTTCCTCCTCTTGGCACCTCTGGGGTTTAGCAGCAAGTTCTGAATATAAGCCTGTGTGCATTAACATCACAGTGTGATCCACAGAGTGATGAGAGTGAGGACTTACACTTGAAATAGTAGTCAGTGGGTACAGAAGAAGGTTCCTTCTAGCACATTCTAGCTTAGAAAGAGGTGTCCTGGAATATGGTAGATTGAAAAGATGCCAACCATATGCAGTTTTTTAAAAGTATAAGATGAATAAAATTCCCTGTCACAGAGGTTAATGTAACAAGGTGGGGCTCAGCCTGGACAATAATAGAAAAACATGCTGGCTTAGACAAAATCAAAGATCTGTGTATGTCACTACTTATGCACTAAGTGGCAAAAGCCTTCCAAAATTCAACAGTGAACAAAAAGGTTACATATGTGCACAGAATGGAAAGCTATGAGAAAATCACACCTCTCCCTCCCCCAAGCATAGACTGGACTAAAAGTCTTACTTATAACAAATAGAAGAAAGTAAAAGTGACACAGTGTGCAACTTTAGATACTAGGTTGTTAGATGAAAATTCTCCATGGGTGGCTTGGGGCCTATAGGGCAGTGGTTAGGGTACCGACCACATACACTGAGGTTGGTGGGTTCGAACCCAGCCCGGGCCTGCTAAACAACAATGACAACTGCAACAACAACAAAAAAATAGCTGGGCGTTGTGGCAAGTGCCTGTAGTCACAGCTACTTGTGGGGCTTAGGCAAGAGAATTGCTTAAGCCTGTGAGTTGGAGGTTGCTGTGGGCTATGACACCACCGCACTCTACTGAGGGCTACGTTGTGAGACTCTGTCTCAAACAACAACAAACAAAATTCTTCATGGGTATCCTTGATTCCTGGAAGTTCTTTGAGAAACACTGATAACTTCTAGTTCCAAATTTCAAGAATGCTTAGAGATAGTGTCTCCCTTCTGGAGCAAAGGGCAGGTTTACTTATTAACTATAATAAAAGATCTGTGTTTCCTAAGCGTGGAATTCTCCTCTTACAGAACCCAGTGAATGTGCTGGTATCTACAAAGGCCCACCTGAGGGACTTAAGAGCAAGAAGAAATTACGCAAATATGCAGATAATCATGCTGTTTGCTATACTATGAGTGATAAAGTTTCTGTCTCCAACACAGTAGTCTTGTGTCTAATGTTAGCATCCATGAAACTGTGGCAGGCTAACTTGTAGCTTGCAAACAGGATAAAATCTGAGACCCTTCACAGTTCTTGCTTTATAAAGATCACAAAAGATACTGCAGCTTTCTTCCTGCTTTTTCATTCTTGGATCACTCACCCTGGAAGAACTTAGCTATCTTTTCATGAGGAAACTTGATTAACCTAAAAAGAGGCCCATGTGGCAAACTGAAGCTTCCAGTCAACAGATATTTGAGTGAGCCATCTAGGAAAAGGATTGTCCAGCGACAGTCAAGCTGTCACAGAGGTGATTGCAGCTCCTGACAACATTTTGACTCTTTAACTATGTGAAAAGCTGTGAGACACAAAAAAGACCCTGAGCCAGAAACATCCAGCTATGATGCTCTGAAATCTGACCCATAAAGACTGATATTGTTTGCTGTTTTAAGCCATTAGGTTTTGGGATAATTTATCATACAGTAATAGACAACCAATGTGATATTCAATCAGAGGGTCTGGTGTGTAAAAGGAGTAAACCAAAGCAAATTTCTTGTCAAGAAGCTCTACAACAAGAGACCCAGGAGATTTTTATATTTCCAGTTTCTTTTATAAGACTGACAAGTAATTGGTTTATGTCTAAATTCTGGGACTTTAAACAAAATTATTTTAAAGGTGTTACTGTGCTCTACCTACATTATGGTATTTGTGCATGTATAACAACATTTTACAATGTAGATACGAGGCTAATGGCTTTATTTTCAACAGTATTCCTGACTGAATCTAATAAACTATCATATACTTCCCTTCTAGTCCTAGTCCTTAGATCTTTTGGTTTGACCAAAAAGATAAAGACCTTTTAGACACTGATCTCTAAATAGAAGAAAGGTTGGTCTCTAAAGAGGATCCATCTTTTTGAATATCTAACTACATTTTCGAAGTCACTAAAGTGTTTACTGAATGCTAGTAATTCATTTGCTTTTATGCCTCAAACAGGTCTAATCCTTTTAAAATTTATTTATTTATTTATTTTTTGAGACAGAGCCTCAAGCTGTCACCCTGGATAGAGTGCTGTGGCATCACAGCTCACAGCAACCTCCAATTCCTAGACTCAAACGAGTCTCTTGCCTCCGCCTCCCAAGTAGCTGGGACTACAGGCACCCGCCACAACACAACGCTGGCCATTTTTGGTTGCAGTTGTCATTGCTGTTTGGCAGGCCGGGGCTGGATTTGAAACTGCCAGCTCAGGTGTACATGGCTGGTGCCTTAGCCCGTTGAGCCACAGGCGCCGAGCCAAATCCTTTTAAAATTTAAATGTTACCAAAGTACACATAATGTTACCAACATACACAAAAGTATATATAAATATGTACATATACACACAAATATACACACACACACACACATAAATACATACAACATTTACATCTGGGGAAGGGTGTGGGGAGCCACAATCTGCATTCTGAATGCAGTTAAATCAACCAACCTTTTCAAAACTATCTGCAGTGTCTGTATAGAAGTTCCAGGACTCTGAATACTACTAGCATTAGATACCAGGAAGATTTCAATAGATAAAAGCATTTCAATTTCAGATAAATAAGAAGGAATCAGTAGAAGTTTTCGGTATAAATTTCCCTCCAATGGTGGGTAGCAACCCAATGAAAGAGCACCTGAAAATCAAATAATAGGTCAAAAATTACTAAAACTTAAATAGGTAAAAACCTAGACTTCCAAAATACTCACAGGTGATAATTAATTACATTACAGAATAAACCTTCACTTTAAAAACAGATTTATTACACAAATTACATGGTATTGTGCTTATCATAGTATATATGAGATTATTCTTTGTAAAATATTTTCAAAGTATTAAATATTAAGTATGAAATAAAAATAAACACTCTGGAAAATCATGGCAAATGTCATTTATTTCAAGCCACAGTAAACACAATATAATTTAAGAATAACTTAAAAACTCAAATACCTACTTGGCTTTTTATTTTATGGGATGTGGTCTAATAGCAGCTATATACATTTATAATCATGGCCTATATTGAATAATACATCCAAAATGTAGAAAGTAAAAATTGTGTAAATATTCTTTCTTTTTTTTTTTTTTTTTTTGTGAGAAAGAGCCTCAAGCTGTCGCCCTGGGTAAAGTGCCATGGCATCACAGCTAAAAGCAACCTCCAACTCTGGGGCTTAAGTGATTCTCTTGCCTCAGTCCCAAGTAGTTGGGACTACAGGTGCCCACCACAATGCCTGGCTATATTTTGGTTGTAGTTGTCATTGTTGTTTGGCAGGCCCAGGCTGGTTTCGTACCTGCCAGCTCTGATATATATGGCTGGCGCCTTAGCCACTTGAGCTACAGGTGCTAAGCCACTATCAAATATCCTTGACATTAATTATTGATGACAGTATTTTTGAGTACACTTATTTATAGTGCCATTATAGTTTATGTAATATTCCTACATTCCTGTTCCTATTACATATATGGCATTGTGCTAAGCACTAGATGTAAAACATTTCCATCTTGTAGGTGCATGGTATATTGTACTCATCAATTCATTTTCTAAAAACTTCACTTTTCCAGAGAAGAGATTTAACTTTTAAATGGTTTAGGTGCTTATTAGCAGTAATATATAGTGAAATCCCCTTTAAGACTCCTACGATATCAAAATTATACAAAAGCAATATTATATTTTACTGAAGCCAATTCAAATATTTATTTAAAGTTTGTTTAAAGGCTCGGCGCCTGTGGCTCAGCGGGCTAAGGCGCCAGCCATGTACACCTGAGCTGGCGGGTTCAAATCTAGCCCGGGCCCGCCAAACAACAATGACGGCTGCAACCAAAAAATGGCCAGGCATTGTGGTGGGCGCCTGTAGTCCCCGCTACTTGGAAGGTGGAGGCAGGAGACTCGCTTGAGCCCAGAAATTAGAGGTTGCTGTGAGCTGTGATGTCACAGCACTCTATCCAGGGTGACAGCTTGAGACTCTGTCTCAAAAAAAAAAAAAAAAAACTTTTGTTAAGGTAAATTTCTTCAAGGGCATCAAAATAGGAAAGGAAGAAGTCAAATTAACCTTGTTTGTAGACAATATGATCTTATATCTAGAAAAAACTAAAGACACCACAAAAAAAAAAAAAAAAACTATTGACAACGAAAAACAAATTCATTAAAGTTGTAGGATACAGAATCAACATACAAAAATGAATAGCATTTCTGTATGTCAATAACAAACAATCTGATAAAGAAACCAAGAGTGTAATCCCACTTATAATAACTACACACAAAATGAAATACCTAGGAATAAACTTGACCAAAGAAGTGAAAGAAAACTATGTTTCTCTATGAAGAAAACTATAAAACACTGGTGAAAGACATGAAGAGGACACACAAATGCAAAGACAGTACATGCTCAAGGATTAGAAGAATCAATGTTGTTAAAATGTCCATTCTATCCAAAGCAATCCACAGATTCCATACAATCTCCACTGAAATATCTATGACATTCTTCACAGAAATATAAAAAATAATCCTAAAATTTATATGGAACCACAGAAAACCTAGAATAGCCAAAGCTATCCTGAGAAAAAAGAATAAAACTGGAGGAATCATATTCCCTGACTTCAAATTATAACAGAGTTGTAGTAAACAAAACAGCAGGGCAGTGGCATAAAAACAGACCAGTGAAACAGAGCCGAGAACCCAGAAACAAATCCATATATCTATACTGAACTTATCTTCAACAAAGTTGCCAAGAACAAATAGAGGGAAAAGGATAGTCTTTTCAATAAATGGGGCTGGGAAAACTAGATATCTATATGCAAAAGAATGAAACTAGAATATTATCTCTCACCATAGACAAAAATCAAATAAAAATGAACTGAAGAATTAAATCTAAGACCTGAAAGTATAAAAACTACTGAAAAGGAGGCTGAGCATAGTGGCTTAGGCCTGTAATCCCAGCACTTTGGGAAGCCAAGGCAGGTGGATTGCCTGAGCTCAGGAGTTTGAGACTAGCCTGAGGAAAAGCATGACTAAAAAAATACCTCTAAAAAAATACCTGGACGTTGTGGCAAGTGCCTATAGTCCCAGCCATTTGGGAGGCTGAGGCAGGAGGATCACTTGAGCCCAAGAGTTCGAGATTGCTTTGAGCTATGACCCTACCGCACTCTATTGAGGATGACAAAGGGAGACTCTGTCACAAAACAAAACAAAACAAAACAACTAAAAAAAAATTGAGGAAATACTTCAAGATTATTAGTCTGGGCAAGGACTTCTTGAGGTAATATTCCAAAAGCATATGCAACCAAAACAAAATTGGACAAATGGGATCACATCAAACTAAAAACTCTGCACGGCAAAGGAAACGATCAAAATACAAAGAGACAATCAACAGATTAGGAGAAAATATTTGCAAACTACCCATCTGACAAGTCATTAATAACTAGAATATGTAAGGAATGCCAATAACTCAATAGGAAAAAAGTCAAATCATCTGACTAAAAACTGTTTGTATCTTCACATTAATTTGAAATAAAAAACAAACAAATAAACTCTGCAGTAATTTGGATTTGAGACCACTGTTTGCCAGTTTCCTCCTTTATTTGGCAAAGTAATAAACTTATCTTTGCTTCTCCTCAAAAAAGAAAAAAAAAAGGCAAAGGACCTGAATAGATATCTTTTTTCTTTAATTCATTTTTTTTATTGAATCATAGCTGTGTACATTAGTGCAATCATGGGGTACAGAGTGTGGGTTTCATATACAATCTGAAATATTTTCATCTAACTGTTCGACATAAGCTTCTTGGGATTTTCTCGTTTATTGTGTGAAAACATTTGTGTTCTACATTTAGTAGGTTTCACCTGACCCTTCTAATCTGAATAGATATTTTTCAAAAGAAGACATATAAATGGCCAACAGGTATATGGAAAAATGCTCAAAATCACTAGTTATTAGAGAAATGCAAATCAAAACTACAGTGAGATATCATCTTAACTCAATTAAAAAGGCTTTTGTTAAAAAGACAGTAGTGAATGCTGGTGAGGATGTGGAGAAAGGGGCATCCTTGTACTGCACCAGTGAGAATGTAAATTAGTGCAACCCTGTGGAGAATGGTATGGAAGTTCTTTGAAAACACCAGAGACAGAACTATCATATAACCCATTCAAGAAAAAGGGAATTCAGTATACTTGAACTTCCATGTTTATTGCACTATTATTCACAATAGCTAAGATTTGGAATCAACTTAATTGTCCATCAGTGGATGAATAAAGAAATCATGGTACATAGAAAATTATATAGCCATAAAAACTGAAATCTTGGCTAGGCAAAGGGGCTCACTCATTACAGAGTGCTGTAATCCTAGCACTCTGGGAGACCGAGGTGGGTGGGTTGCTTGTGCTCACGAATTTAAGACCAGCCTGAGCAAAAGCAAGACCCCATCTCTACCGAAAAGAAAAACTGAGGCAAGAGAACAACTTGAGCCTGAGTTGGAGGTTGCTGTGAGCTCTGATGCCACAAAGCATCTACCAGGGTGATAGTTTTTTTGTGACTCTATCTCAAAAAAACAAAAAAAAAAAACCAAACAAAACCCCCCAAAACTGAAATCTTACCTTTTGCAATAACATGTATGAAACTGAAGAACATTATGTTAAGTGAAACAAACCAAGTACAGAAAGACAAATCTTACATGTTGAGTTAAATATTAAAAACAATCCATCTCATGGAGACAGGGAGTAGAATGATGGTTACCAGAGGCCGGGAAAGGGTAGCAGGGAATGGGAGGGATAAAGTAGGTTATGGATAATGGGTACAAAAATATAGTTAAAACAGATAGAATGACCAATATTTGATAGCACAACAAAGTGACTATAATCAACAATAAGTTAGGATATACTTTAAAATAACGAAAACAATGGAATGTTCCTAACACAAAGCAATGATAAATGCCTGAGGTATCAGATATCCCAATTGCTCTGATTTGATTAATTCACATTAAATGCCTGTATCAAAATATCACATGTACCCTATAAAGATATATGACTATTATGTATCCATAATAATTAAAAATAAAAATTAAAAGAAATCTTTCCAATGTGGATAATGGCTAGTCCTTGAGGATCCAGGAAGTACTGGGTACCTGTACTAAACATATAGATTTTTTTTCCCATTTGAACCCAACCATGTGCTATCTATGACATTAGGTCTAATTATTTCCATGTTATAGATCAGCGATTTTCAACTGTTGTGCTGTGACAGAATCTTAGGTGTGCCAAGAACATTTTTAAAGATTATTAATTAAATTATCTCCAAAAGTTCAAAGTGCAGTAAGTATATTCTTTCTTTACTCTTTTTCTGTTCAATATAATTTAAGTGTGCTGCAAAAATTTAACTACAAGGTTCAAGTGTGACATGAGATAAAAAAGATTGAAAAACACTGTTATAGATAATGAGCTTTCAGTAAGCACTCATGTTCTTTAAGCCTGCATGGAAGACTGACCTTCTGGCTTCAGATTTTGGATTCCTAACTACTAGGTAGGCCCACCTCCCTAGGTGACTGCCAGCAGCAACAAACTATTAGCTCATTAATGTTACTAGCTATTGGAAGATATAATTTATATGCATTCTTATGAACTAAATGGAAATTTACTAGTATTATGTTTTCCCCTAAAATCAAACATGAGGAGAAAAATACTTACATTTGACTTTAGGGGGTAAAAGTAATGGAAAGACATGCTAATAATATCTCCCTCTCCTAACTTTTGAGCTCTGAAAGCAAAGTAGTATTTTTAGGGTGATGGAGAACAAATCTAGGAGCATCAGGAAGGCAACTTTGCTGTCTCTTGGAAATTTCCTTCTGATTTGTCTGGAACTGAACAAAGCAAAGCCATCAAGAAAATGACAGATAACTCAAAGAATGGACAAATAATTTATAATTCATATATCTGAAAAAGGATTTGTGGTCCAGAATGTATATGTATGTTTAAGTATGTGTGCCTGTGTGACTATTTACTTTTACAACTCAACAATAAAAACAATCCAATTAAAAAAAAAAAAAACAGGCAGAGGATTTAATAGACATTTCTCCAAAGAAAATATATAAACGACCAATAAGTGCATGAAAAGGTATTCAGAATCAATAGTCATTAGGGATAGACAAATAAAAACTATTATGAGATATCACTTAAGGCCCCCTAAGGAAGGCTAAAGTATTAAAACACTGTAAAAAGTGTTGGTGAAGATACACAGCTGGTGGGAATAAAAATATAAAATACTGCAGCTTCCTTGGAAAACAGTATGGCAGGTCCACAAAATGCTAAATATAGGTCAGCAATTCTTCTCCCAAGAGAAAGGAAAGTATAGGTACTCACAAAAACTTACATGAGAACATTCAAAACAGCATAAAAAATTTTGTAATAGCCAAAAAGTAGAAACAACTCAAACGTCTATCAACTGATGAATGGATAAACAAATTACATATAATAGAGTATAGCAGTAAAAAGTAATGAAGCATTGATACATGCCACAACACTGATGAAATGTGAAAATATTGTGCGAAGTGTAAGGAAGTCACAAAAACCCATACTTCAAATAATTCATTTATGTGATTTATCTAGAATAGGCAAATTCATAGAGATAGAAAGTAGGTTAGTTGCCTATTAGGGTGAGGTAGGAAACATCCAGAGAATGGGGGATAATGCTAATGTGTACAAGATTTCTTTTTTGGGAAGTGTTAACAATGTTCTAAACTTGGAAGGTGGTAATGGCTGCACAACTCTAAGACTATACCGAAAAATACACCACACACTTTAAATGGGTACATTTTGTAATATATGAAATTTTATCAATAAAGTCATACGAATATTAAAACAAAAAATGAAAGCAAAATTAAGGCACTGGAACCATAGCCTTGAGAGGGCCTTGATGAAAATTAGCCATAAGCCCCAAATCAGTACTATTAGATGTGACTATAAGGCATTGAAAGGCTTTTCTCGCAAATGTTAAGCTATGTCTGAAGAAAACTCCAAAGGGCGGGTCGGCGCCTGTGGCTCAACAGGCTAAGGCGCCAGCCACATACACCTGAGCTGGCGGGTTCGAATCCAGCCCGGCCCGCCAAACAAACAATTACGGCTGCAACCAAAAAATAGCCAGGCGTTGTAGTGGGCGCCTGTAGTCCCAGCTACTTGGGAGGCGGAGGCAGAAGACTCGCTTGAGCCCAGGAATTGGAGGTTGCTGTGAGCTGTGATGCCACAGTACTCTATCCAGGGTGACAGCTTGAGGCTCTG
>CAUYRH010015904.1:0-15659 GCA_963574655.1 Perodicticus potto | reverse complement strand
GTCATTTATCAAGTGCTTTTCTTTTTCTGTGTCTATGGATTTGTTCCTAAGTTTTGTATTTTTCTTCTCTTTATATGGTAAATTGCATTGATTGATCTTTGAATGTTACAAAAACCTTCATCTTTAAAATAAAAAAAAAAAGAAAATTGGTTAGAGCAGCAATCTCTGAATTTGTTTCATCCAATTCACAGAATTAATCTGATTCATGGAAGCTCTCTGTCACAGTGAGGACATCTGACACGGCTGCAAATGTGATTGTTAGATCAGGTAAGAAGCCCAACTTTGAACATAAAATTATTATTTTTGTTTTTGGTCAGAAGTGATACAAATACAAATATAAAGATTTTGGTGGTGGTGGTGGTGAGAGTGGATGGGTGGGACGTTGCCGGGCAACACCTTGATTCAACAGGTACCATGGCTGCCTCTGAAGGAGTAACCAGACAGAGGAGAGTGGAATGGTGAAGGGTGTGTCACCTACAGGAAGACTTCGGGCGATGGATGAACAATCAGGCCCCATCTGGAAAGTTACAGCAGCACTAAGTTGGCAGTGCCAAGTGGACACCTTTACAAATTCCTTGCTCTCTCCCCACCTTCTTTTCTTTCATCTTCTTTCATCATTTTTCTTGAAACAGAGCCTCGAGCTGTCGCCCTGGGTAGAGTGCGGTGGCATCACAGTTCACAGCAACTTCCAACTCCTGGGCTCAAGTCATTCTCCTGCCTCTGCCTGCCAAACAGCTGGGACCACAGGTGCCCACCACAATGCCCAACTATTTTTTGGTTGCAGCCCTCATTGTTGTTTGGTGGGCCCAGCTGGATTCGAACCCACCAGCTCAAGTGTATGTGGCTGGTGCCTTAGCCACTTGAGCCACAGGCGCCGAGCCCTTTCATCATTTTATTATCTGAGTTTTCAAAGTTACAAAAAGATAGAATATTACAACAAACCCTTACATCCCTGTAACTTAGCTTCAACATTCATATCAATATCTGCCAATTTTGTTTAATCTATCTCCTTCCAACCTTTTATTTTTGCAGAAACTGTTTAATAATGAATCCCGGAAGCATGTCACTTCACCCATAAATACTATATTATCATGAATGATTTCTTTCTGCTAGCAAAACTCAATGCGTATTTATTATAGAAAATGTAGATAAGCATAAAGAGGAAATGATAGGCGACCATGCCTCTATAATCTAAAGCACTGTTAATTTTTGATGTTTTTCTGTCTAGACCTTTAAATTATGCATATATATGAATATATATTTAATATATTGTGTCTGTCTATACATACATTAATCAGTTAGAAGGCCTCAGTCTATAGCAAGAAACACAATACCCAAATCAAAGTTGCTTAAACAATAAAATGGAAATGTTTTAGCTTATACGTGTATAACAAAACACTCAGTGGCAGGGTGGGTTTCATGCTGGGTTTGATCAGCCCTCCCGCTTATTTCTCTGTCATTCCTGGTGCCTCTTGGCTACTGTCTGGCCCCATTCTCAGACTGGCTCCATTGCCTGGCTTCACTTACGGCCAAGACACCAGGAATACAGGCTTTCCCACCCATTCACATAGGAAAAGGACACCACTTCTCATAGCTCTTGAACATGAGCCCTGAGCTCTGCTCTGATTGGCCCACTAAAATGAGAGACCTGCTTCAGCAACCCAGTTCCTTTGGAGCTAAGGGTGGGAGGATGTAGTCAAACAGCATGTCAATAGCCACTGGGAGAGGCACTGAGATGTTGGAGAGGCAGCCTAAATGTGCGTTATTCTATGCCTCCTAACTGTCTCTATCTGTTTGCGTGTCTATCTTATCCCTGTTCCTTTAAGTCTCGGAAATTTAGTCCAACCTCCAATCTCACGTTCTGGATAAATGCATAATGCTCTCTACAAGTGGCATGAATTCCTGGGACTTAGAAGGAAAGGGAAGGTGACCACTTCTGCTCTCCCTTCTTGCTCTGGCTGGACCCTTGCTCTCTGCTCTGTGGTTTGTACAGATCTCAATTGTGGAATTTACCTCTACTTTGAATATTCCCAAAGAAACAGCTCTCAGGTAGACTCAACCAAAGACTTGGGCCCTTGGGGAGTGGGGAGTTTTCAACTCAGGTGATTTTTGTCACCCAGGGAATATTTGGCAATGACTGGAGATACTTTGGGCTGTCAGAACACTTTTCGTGGTCACAAGAGATACTGGCATCTAAGTGAATAGAGAATAGGGATCTTGCCAGACACCCTACAAGGCACAGGATAGCCCTCCCGTAGCAATGAACTATCCAGCCCCAAATGTCAAAGTGTCCTGTGGAGAAACCCTGTTTAAGACCTCTACAAGTCCCTGGGCCATATTCAATGGTGCCTGACAATTCCCTCTGACTCCTTTCTCTGTTTCCTCCTCATGGCTTTTTCTCACCCATAATTCCTATTTATTTCTAAAATACAGTACAACTATTTCCTTATTTCATCATTCCCTAGTTAATTATGATTTTGGGCTCAGAACTCCACCTCAAGAGATGAAATGAGGCGCTTTTCCTAAGTAAATACAGCATAGTCTCTAAGGGAAGTTTTATCGCAATTGTTAACATAATAATTGTTTTCAGTTATTTAAACACCCCCATACTCCAAGTTATACTCATGATAATTCACTGGATAATCTTGTGCCACAATGTTTTGTTTAACTTAATAAGGTTTCACAAATATTTTTCCATTGCTTGCCTAATATGATGGTGTTTACCAGTCTCTCTCTTCGGTCTAGGCATGTAGTAGGATTGCACTTCCTGACATCCTTTTGATGGGTGGAGCTGTGGGCCTGGTAGAGAGCGAAAGAGACAGGTAACTTCCAGGTCAGAGCTTTCAGTTGCTGGTCTGACCCCTTTCAAAGCTCTTCATTTCCTTGTGTAAGGTGACTAGTAATGTTGGAGATGAAGCTCCTCCATTGACCTGGATATCTGAGAGACTCTGATGAAAAAAGGACCTTGTTGATGTGGTGTGTGTATAAGTGACAAGAGAAATAGACTTTTGTTATTTTACACTGTAGGGACTTTGGGGATGTTTGTTACTGCAGTATAACCTAGTCTACCCTGACTGATACATCTGGCACTTAAGTGTTGCTTTGGCTCAGCGGATCACTACTCATCATCAGATGAAGGTGACTGTATCTGTTACCAAAGGGGTTCTTCTTAACCAGTCTACACCAATAACTGCCATCTTATTTTTCTTTCCAGTGAATAGTTTAGTGAGGGGCATATGTGCATATGACTGTCTTCTGAGATATAATGGGAGGCCTGCCAGGACTCCTGAGGAAAGAAAGCTTTCTTGATTCTAGGTAGGAGACCTGTAGAAATAGCCTTTAGGCCTCTGGACATTGCTGTGCTTGGCTGTTATGCCTGGAGCTTTGCAGCCATCTGGAAGCAGTGAAGGAGATCTGCAAGGACAGATGAGACTTACTGAGGATGGCAGAGCAGAGTGACAGACAGAGCCTAGTTCCTGATGGCATTACTGAGGCTTGGAATCAACCCACACTAAAACTCCTCCTACCTCTGAACTTCCTGATACGTGTGATAATAGTAAAAGTCCCTATTTTAACGTCTGTTTCAGTCAGTGTTTTATGTTACTTGAAACTAGAAACATTCCAAGTGATATATCAAGTTGACTTCTGTAATGTTATTTTAATTGTAGAGTATGTCTAGACTGCAACATATTTAATTAATCTCCTGTGACTTAACATTTAGGTAGCCTTCCATTTTTAGCCACTATAATATAAACAGGGTCACTTTAAAAAAATAATGCCAAATAAAAGTTGTAAGCATTTTTCGGCTTCCTAAGAGAAAGAGGTTGGCCTCATCCTTTGAACCAGATGTTTATTCATCTTTTCATTTGTTCATCTAGTTATTTATATTATATTATGTAATAAATATGTATTTCATAATGGTATAATATATACTTATAATAATATATATTACATAATTAATGTAATATAGTATAAAAATTATAACATATAATGTATTACATTTTGTGCCTACCAAGCTGGAGGCTCTGGGTAGAATGGTAATTTAAACCTGACAAGGTCTTGTTCTCTTATAGCTTCTAAGAGCTCATGTTCCTTTGCTTTGGCAAAACCAATGCATGGTACTTCAGTTATAGAAATGCTAAACTAATTTCCACCCCTGGGTTCTTGCAGGGGAAATGATGACAGCAGGTGTATTGGTCTCTGAGATTAAGTGCCTTGATTAGTATATAAATTCATATTTTGCCATACAGATTTATGGCTCCACCTTTTGTAACTTCGCAGGGAAGTGTGCAGTTGTTTAGGTATGATTTTAAATGACTTATTCCTTTAAATGATTATTTGTTTGAGGTTATATGTTTTCATTGCCTAGAATTTAGGAAAAGTCAGAGCTGAGACAACTAAGAGCAGCACATCTTTCCTGAGTACATGGATGTAGAGGGAGAATACTACAAAAATAAGAACTGATTTTTGAGAGTGTTTTTTAAACAAGATATACCCACAAGAGGAAATTGTTGGTGCAGTAGCAGCAGCGCGGTGGTAAGGGAATCACATGGCACAGACAGCAGCAAATCCGGGAATGCTGTACAGTTTTACTGTATGAAGATATTGGACAAGTCACTATACCATTCTGAGTCCTAATTCCACATTACCCAAATGCGGAGATAAAGAAGACATTGTTTAATTCAATGGGTTATTTTCTTTAAATGTCAGATTAATATCAGGGTGCAAACCATTAGGTTACAATGTTTGTACTTGTTAGGTAAAGTCCCTGTTGTAGTTGCGTCCACACCCAGGAGGTGTGCCATATGCCCTCACATTGTGCCCATTAGGTGGGAGCACACCAATCCCCTTCTCCTCCCTGTCTTCACCCTTCCCCCAACTTGAATTGAATTAAGTTTTTCTCTCATGTGGGTGTGTATTAGTTCATCTACTGGCTTCATTTCAGTATCGAGTACATTGGATACCTGCTTTTCCATTCTTGTGAAACCTTACTAAGAAGAATGTGTTTCAACTCCATTCAGGTTAATACAAAAGATGTAACATTGGGTTATTTTGCAAAATGTCCTCTTAATATATGTAAATGAGTATTATTAACCTGAAATGTATTGACTTTAGTTTTTGCTTGTTTTATGAGTCAGTCAAGGGAAAAATACTTAGAAAGTTGAATTTTCAGCCATTTTTGTAGACACCATGCTTGTATTTTTCATGACACATACATAAGCATTGTTGCAAAATGAAAACACCAAACATACAAATGCACACTCCCCAAAGTCAGAATGTCTTCCCAGAGTGCCTCTCTGACATTGTCCGACTCTTTGCTTCTAGTCAGTGGGAGGCTGACATTGTACATTCTTTCTTTATTTGGAGGAAAATCTACTAGCATTATCCTTTAAAGCTGATAAATTCTTAGTAATTCTTAGGAAATCCTTCTTCACCCAGGTTGTGTAAATCATCACCCATATTAAAATCTAGCAATTTGGGGACTTCTTTTACAATTTAAATTAACAGTCTACCTGGAATTAATTTTGATATAGTGTGAAAGAGATATGCCATTATGTTATATCATAAAATGGATGTCTTTGCAAGGGGTACTGACTGCCATTTATTGAATGACCCAGACTTTCCTCAATGACTTGAATTGCAAATATTTCCCTATAATAAACCACAGAGGGTGCCAGAAGAATGTATAGATACATACTTTAAGAAAGAAAAATACTCTATTAAAATTCTAATCCTCAGTATATAACAATAACAAAAGAGGAATATAATTCCTGTTGAGCACCTCTTGTAATTTCAGAAATCAAACATGACTTGCATGTTACAAATTTGATACAAGTTTTTCCTTTCTTAAAATGTGTATACATTTTTTTGGCACTCTCTGTATTTGAGAATGTTTCCAGGTGTGCTATGTATTATGCACTGAATTGTGTGTCCATTGCTCAATCACTACCACATGTTCTAATTAACATTATAGAAGTTTTTAATGTCTAATATGTGAGGCCCTCAACCTTTCTTTTAAGACACCAATTGGCTTTTGAGCTTGTTTATAGCTTGAGGTGATCAATCTTTATAATCCTTTTATTTTGATGCTCCAGATACTCATGAAGATGCAGAAAAATCTCCACACTCTTAACAATGTAATATTAATCTAAGGTGGTAGGCAACATAAGGCCAGAATCAGAAAGTAAGATTTCTAAATTCTAAGGAAATTGGGGTTAGGAAAACTCCTAAGGATTCCACCTGAGGCTTTCCTGCCTCTGTATGTACACATGTCTGTTTTTGCAATTCGTTTGTATTTTATTTATTTATTTATTTATTTATTTTTATTTTAGATCGATGTGAGGGTTCATACAGCCAGGTTACATTGTTTGTATTTGTAAAAAATAGTCCAAGTTGTAATTGTGGGCTTCACCCAGGAAGGGTGTCATTTACCTGTATGTAGCACCCATTAGGTGGGAACTTATCAACCTCCATTCCCACTTCTTGAATTTAAATGAATTTTTCTCTTATGTGCACATATTGTTGTTAATCTACAAGTTTCAACTTAGTATTGAGTACATGTGATGCTTGCTTTTCCATTCTTGTAATACTTTACTTAGGAGAATATTTTCCAAATCCTTCTAGGTAAATACAAAAAAAGTCTCTCTCTTTTTTTTTTTTTTTGTAAATTGTTAAAATAATTTTATTTTTTATTTTTTTAATTTAATTTTTTATTAAATCATAACTATATATATTTATGGGGTACAATGTCATGATTTGATATACAATGTAGAATGTTAAATCAAACTGTAACATAACCGTCACCTCACTTATTTTTTGTGGAAAGACATTTATAATTTATTCTTAGTTGTTTTGAAATGTGTCCTTTTTGTGCACATTAGGCAAGATCCCAGTAAATGCCTTCCCTCCTCCCTCTACTCACCCTCTCCCCGCTCACCTTGCCTCTCCCTCGTTTTTCCTCCTTCTTGCTGGACTATATTTGTGTATTATCATTCATATATATGTGTAAGTGATTATATATTGATTTCATAATACTATTAAGAACATTGGATGCTTCCTCCTCCCCGCCCCCATTCTTGAGATACTTTACTAAGAAGAATATGTTCCAACTCCATCCAGGTAAACATAAAAGATGTAAAGTCTCCATCTTTTTTGTGGCTGAATAGTATTTAATGGTATACATATAACACAATTTGTTTATCTATTCATGGGTTGATGGGCATTTGGGCTGCTTCCACAACTTGGCAAAAATGAATTGAGCTGCAGTAAACATTCTGGTGCAAATGTCTTTGTTGTAAAATAATTTTTGTTAATCTAGGTAGATACCTAGTAATGGAATTGTGGGATCAAATGGTAGGTCAATTTTTAGGAGAATTCTCCATACTTCTTTCCAAAAAGCCTGGATCAGTCTGCAATCCCACCAACAGTGTAGAAGTGTTCCCTTCTATCCACATCCAGGTCATCCAAAATCCAGTTTTGGGATTTTGTGATGTGGGCTAATCTTACTGGACTTAGGCGATATCTCAAAGCAGTTTTTATTGGCATTTGTCTGATAATTAAAAATGATGAGCATTTTTTCATGTGTTTGTTGCCAATTTGCCTGTCATCTTCATAGAAGTTTCTATTCAAGTTTCTTGCCCAGAAAGAAAAGATGTTGTTTGTTCCTTTCTTCTGCTGGGTTTGGGGTTGAATTTTTCTTCCTTTCCCAGTTGCTTGAGATGACCCTTTAGGTTGTTGACTTGCTCTCTTTCTGTTTTCTTGAAAGAGAAGTTTCTAATGCTGTAAATGTCCCTCTTAGGACTACCTTTGAAGTATGGCACAAGTTTTGATAGTTTGTGTCTTCGTTATCATTTTGATCCCAAAATCTGATGGTTTCCTTCTTAATCTCATTTTTGACCCAGCTATCATTCAGTCTAAGGTTATTTAGTTTCCATGACTTTCTCTGAGTATGAAGATTCCTGTTGCTCTTGAATTTAATTTTTATTATTTCATGGTCTGAGAAGATACAAGGAATAATTTCCAATCTTTTAAATTTGTTGAGGTTAGATTTATGTCCTAAGATATGATCAATTTTGGAGGATGTTTCAAGGGCTGATGAGAAGAATTCATTTTGATTAAGATGAAATGTTCTGTAAATGCCTGTTAAGTCCACTGTTCTAGGGTCAAATTTAAGTTCATTTTT
Source organism: Perodicticus potto (assembly GCA_963574655.1). Lineage (NCBI taxonomy): Eukaryota > Metazoa > Chordata > Mammalia > Primates > Lorisidae > Perodicticus > Perodicticus potto. Next base: position 7,477 of record CAUYRH010015904.1, on the reverse strand, counting down.
TCTTTGTTTAGTTTCTTTTTAGAGGATCTATTCAAAACTAAAAAGGGGTATTAAAATCTCCAACTATTATAGTGCAGGAAGATATCAAATTATTCATATCCATTAGAATTTGTTTTACAAATTGAGGAGCATTCAGGTAGCGTGCATAAATGTTAATTATTGGAATCTCTTATCTTTCCTTATCTTTGTTGGTTTAAATCCAATAGTAACTACAAATATGATTGCAACCCCTGCTTTTTTTCTGATTTCCATTGGCCTGTATTATAGATGTCCCTTCACCCTGAGTCTTTTTTTTTTATTTTTTTAGGTAAGAAGAGTCTCTTGTAGGCAACAGATACCTGGCCCAAGTTTTTGTATCCATCAGCCAACCTGTGCCTCTTTAGAGGAAAATTTAAGCCATTCACATTAATTGAGAGGTATAGTAGTGTTTTGGCCATCTTGTTGTTCAAACATCCATTACATATTTTTAATCCTTTCACTATTTTGGAAGTTAGGTTTTGTTTGAGAAATTCTGGGTGAGTTTACTTTGGTGGTATGCCATTGCGCTGGTCATTATAGAAAATGAGTCTGAGTATTTCCTGGAGAGCTGGTTTAGTTATGGCAAATTTCTGCAATATGTGGATGTCAGTAAAGTATTTGATTTCTCCATCACAAATGAATCTCATTTTAGCTGGATATAGGATCCAGGGCTGAAAGTTGTTTTGTTTTAAAAGGTTAAAGGTCGATGACCATCCTCTTCTGGCTTGAAAAGTGTTGGCTGAAAGATCTGCAGTTATCTCAATATTTCCCCCTTTACAGGTAATTCTTTTCTTACATCTGCCTGCTTGCAGAATTTCCCCCTTCATATTAGCTTTGGCAAAGTTAATTACAATATGTCTGGGAGTTGCTTTATTTGGATTGAGTCTTGCTGGGGTTCTGAAACTATCTACTATCTGAATTTCTGTATCACTTGCAATGGTTGGGAAATTCTCCTCCATAATATCTTGGAGTAGAACATCTGTGCCTTTAGGACCATCCTCTTCTCCTTCAGGAATACCTATAGTTCAGATGTTTGATCTTTAGGCATGATGCCACAACTCTCTCAGGAAATGTTCTGTTCTTGTTTTCCAGTATTCTGCCTCTTTAAATGCTTGGGATCATTCAAAAACCTTGTCTTTAAATTTTGAGATCCTTTATTCTGCTGCTCAGCTCTATTATTGAGAAACTCTACTGTATTTTGAAGCTCCTCAAATAACTTTTTCATTTTCTTGAGCTATGCTATGTCTTTTCTTATTATGTCCATGTGGTGATTTAATTTTTGAATTCATTAATTTCTTGAGACAACTTTTAAACTACTCTTTGGATTTCTATTTCCATCTTTTCCTTCATTTTATTCATCTTATTTGCCATCCATATTCTGAATTCTATTTCTGACATTTCAGCCATTTGTCTATGACTAGCATTTTCTGTTGTATCTCCTTTGTCATTCCTTGGTGGAGTTGATTTACTCTGATTATTCATGTTGCCAGAGTTTTTCTGCCCTGTATTTTCCACAATTTGATAATTAAAACTGGTAGAGTGAGATTGGATTAGAGGCTCCAGGAAGTGGAGTTAACCAGCTCTTCACCAATTAGCTGGGGTTTGTGATTGTGACTTTTCCCCTAGGCTTACAAAGGTCCCTTTCAGAGCTTCAGCCAGAGACTGTGAGGACCTGCTTGGTTAGATAACACACGCTGGCTCTCTTGAAGTCAGCCTCCCTCTACCCAAACCTAGTGGGTTATGGTATTAGGCTGAAATCTCAGCTGGGGAGAGTATAAGCAACTGCAGCACTCTGCTCCTCACCTGTGACAGCTAGAGGAGGAGAATCCATCCTTCTCCACTACAAAACAACTGCTGCTCAACCTCAGAGGGTTCCTGAATGGACAGCCCAGGTCGAGAGTTCTAATCAGATTGTCCCAGACAGTGCAATCATTGCTCACGAGGGAGAGTTCAAAGGGTCTCAAGTGTCTGATAGTAGGAATGCACAGGCAGTTCCATCCCACAAATCCAAGGGTCTGAAGCCTTGTCCTCTCCAGTTATTAAGGGAATGGGAAAGTCCGCCCACCAAAGTCAGAACAGGGACATCAGTACCTACACTTGTTGTGTACCCTTACCATGCATCTGTCTCTCCTGTGTCTCCTGCTTCCACATGAGTCACTGTTTCTGTGCTGCTGTCCAACACCCACACAATGGCTGGGCCTCTCAGGGAATTGCCAAACACTCTGGATTCTTCAGGAGGCAGACATTCAGACAGCCAGGTGAGGGGCAAAGGGTGGACTGGGTGCTCAGAATTATGAGGAAGATATATTTGAATTATATGCCAGGCAGGATGATGCCTAGGCTCATGAGTGGTATCTCCTTAGAGAAGGAGGCCCAGTGTTTAGCAGCTCTCTCCTATAGGGTAAAATGAGAGGTCTTTTGTTCCCTGCTTGCTTGCAGAGTGCCCATAGAGAGCCTTCCACTTGGGGGAAAGGTCTCTCATCCTCTTGGTGATGGGCTTTGTACCTGGAATTTGTTTTCTTTGATCTTCTTTCTTGGAGTTGCAGCTTGCCTCAGCAGAGATGATGTTTAGTTATCTATTTTCTTTCTAAGCTCAACTCCCCACCTTTGGCTTTACTGAGTCCACTTCTGTCCAGTATGGATAGGAGTCTCTGGTGAAAGCTGCCTCTAGTCAGTCATATTTCTTCCCCTTTTCTGTATCCTTTTTAATGGTTGAATAGTATTTCATGGTATACATATACCACAGATAGTTATCCATTCATGAATTGATGGGCTCTTGGGTTTTCCCCACATCTTTGAAGGAAAAATGGTTGCAAATTGGGCTGCTATAAACATTTGAGGAAAATGTCCTGTGATAAAATGACTTTTATTCTTTCGGGTATATACCTAGTAATGGGATTACATGATCAAATGAAATGTCTACTTTTAGTTCTTTGAGGACTCTCCATACTTCTTTCCATAAAGGCTGTAGCAGTTTGCAGTCCCACCAACGGTGCAGGAGTGTTTCCTTCTCTCTGCACCCACATCAACATCTGTTACGTTAGGACCTTATGTTTTTTAATTTTTACATGGGTCATTACTAAAGTTTTGAGATACATAGAAATCAAGAAATGTAACATCCTCATAGACAGAAATAAATGAAGCCCTCCCAGCAACACTGATAAGCCAAGCAAGTTGAAACTTGCACAGGTAGATCAGAAAGGACATTGTCAACTGTGTTTCTTGGAAGTGAAATAATGGACCATATCATACCCTGTCTCAAACTTTCATAGTGACCCACATATAAGTTCACTTTAGGGCAGATCTAATCTTAGATATTTTGTACTTTCACACAGTAAGCAGGACATAGTATATGCTCAAAAACATTTAGTGAATTAATTAAGGGTATCACAAGGGCTTCCAAAATGAGAGTCCATGGCTGTATCTTTCCTGTGTCTCTGACAGGATACTAGGTCCTGAAGCTTGTCCAGCCATCTTGCTGCTCCTCCTTGTGGCCTAATGAATTTCACATTTATACAGCCCCGTGCCCCATGCCCTATGAAGGATGTGCAGACCTTTGTTGATGGATTCTTCAATGGCATCATCCTTCCAGTTCTTTCCTTTTGGCATTTTAACTTGTTGGAATTGTCTAGCATTTCTGAAACAAGAGAGCTCTTGGCTCACTATGAGTCCTCCATGGCCCTATTTCCATCTTTCCCTGAATTCTGAATCCCCCAGTGGCCTATCGGGCAGGGAGATGGTCAGAAGATAAGGCTGAGTCCAGGTTCTATCCTGTGCCTCACACACTCCTGTTTTTCTCCACTTTGAAAAATGCCTTTTCTCTTCTACCTTGCCTGTAGTGGGCACTCAGTAAAAGTTGGCTTCTTTCAACGTTACACTCTCTATTCTGCTTTCCCTCTTCCAATGGCATGGTGTGAAAGGCAAGGTGTGGAGTCTGCTAACATTTTCAAAAAATAGCTAGGAGGCTGCCACAATGACATGATGAATCAAAAGAGTAAAAAACAGCTCCGAACTATATCCACGTCCAGGCCAGGTGGGGATTGATCAGCTCAAATGACCTTATCCAGGCCTGTGTGTCTGACTTTACTTTTCTTAAAGGGTAGAGAAATGGGACCTTTATTATGACTTTGAAATCTGCATGCTCTGGTAGAAATCAGGAAGTAGGTGCAACTTGATGCCCCTGGGCCTGGGTGAGGAGGCTAGGAATAACGTTATTTTTTTGAAGTTGGTCTTTAAACCTCCTTAGTATCTTGCCTCTTATGCTTTCTGGGTGCCCCTGCATGGGTAAAACGAAGAAGCAAAGGTTTTCTCTTGAACTACAGGTCATGGAAGACCCTCTGACTATAGAGAGCAAATGGCGAGTAAATTAAACTCTATGTTGATGCAGACTTATCATTTGTGGTCATTTGGACTTTGGGATTGGTATCCTTTTAAAGGAGGGAAGACAATAAAATAGTGTCATTGAGCTCCCTTTAATGTCCTTTCAGATTTTCCATAGCAAAGTTATATGACTTAAAGTTGAAGATAAAAGAATTTCTAAAACACATCAGCAAGAGGTCAACCCTGAAGCTGGAGACCTCATTGGGCTTCTTGTACTTATGCTAACAACAGGTACAATTGGCTGTACCTGTACTTAGTCAGGTACAGCCAATAGCCCTGTGGGAGGTCTCTGCTCACTTCCATCCTTTACTCAGGTGTGTTCAAGAATTCCTTGTTTCTCTTTAGAAGAAGAGGCCAGGCCCAGCTCAACTTTGTTTTTTATCTGCTTGGGGTGAGCCAGGAGATTGGACCAACGTTTTGCCAAGTCCAGCTTCCTGCTTTGCTTGTTTCCCTGGTTGTTGGTTTTTGTTTGCAATAGAAACCCTGGATTACTTGCCCCATGGGACGGACTATTCTCTTAGGCTCTTACAGTCTGCTTATTCTGTTTGAGAAGGAGAAGGGCAGGTGCAGATGGGTTTTCTCTCTAGCCACCTAACACAAGGCTTTACAGACTTCTTTAGACTGGAGAAGACACAGGGAATTTGGGAGCTGGAGGGTAGGGACTCTGGTGGTGACAGTGCTGCCTCCTACTTAGATATTAGAGCTAGGACCCCAAATCTTAGAAGGGTCAACTTTAAAGCATGCAGGACGGGCCCATCTCAGATCTGGCAGGTCATCTTCAACTCAGCCTTCAGCTTTGCAGTGGAGGAGGAGGAGGGAAGGGCCACCTGTGCTAGCTATGCCACTTGACTGCTAATCAGTGGGGTCGCATTTGAGGACTCTCCAAAGGTGGCCAGGTCTCTCTCTTTCTCATATGGGAACAGGTAAGAGTTAAACATCATGTGGCAGACACACGTGTTTGCTTCTTATAGCCCTGTAGGCAAGTTAATGGTAAATGTTGACTATTCCCTGCTTGGGCCTGTTTGTGTTCCACACGGGAAAAAGTGGTGTGCTTGCCCAGCCCCCACTGCAAGCCAGCCTCAGAGATTACCTTGTTTCAATCTTGCAAACCCTTGCAGCATTGTGATGTAGGTCATAATACCACATCTTCCTTTCATTTTGTTACTTTTACCATAAAAGAAACTGAAACTCCAAGAGGTGAAGGGACTTGTCCAAGATCACAGAGCAGAACTTGGATTGGCTCATGTCTACAGAAGGGGGTCTGTACATTCTTAGTTGAAGGGAAAGAAAATTAAAAGACAGGTGACTTTGTGCTTCTATTCCCCTTTCTTTATTGTTTCTGAGGAGCAAAGGATTAACTTTCAGCATTCTCATCAGTTCATCATTCTGTATAAGAGCTACTTCTGTTTGAGTTTATAATTTTTTCTCTTTAGTCTTTCATTCTCACTTCTTTCTCCCCCAAGAACACTATATTGCTTTGACTGGTATATGTCCTTGGGTATATATACTGTATGTAGCCTTGAAACCATCTGTAGCATTATTTTACATGGGAGCGTGGCTAAACATAGCATTGTTTTATGCATTTGTTCTATTTTTTCTTTTTACTCAATGATTCTAAATTCTCCATACATTGCTTTATATCCATCTAGTTCATTGCTTCTGATTGTTACACCTTATTCCATAGCATACATATATATTCTCCCAATGATGGACAGCTGGGTTACCTATGCCACTTTGCTATACAAATAACGTGGTATTGGGCATCTTTGAATATGTGCGCATTTCTCAGGGGGAAATGTCTAGTGTCTGTACTTTCAGTGTTAAGTCAAAGCATGAAAGGAGAGCTGGACAGCTGGAGATGGTGTAATATTTATTTTACATGCAGCCAATAGGAACCGGAGGGCATCCCCCATTAAAGGGACTGCTCTACAAAGAGAACCATTAACATGAATGTAAATCACAGTAGCTTCAGGGACAGTTTAATAACAATCTGACTTTTTATTGGGTGAGCAAGAGATGTACCAGCTTTCTTCTTACAGCGTCTTCTGGATCTTTTGCAAAGAGAGATTCTATCTGAACCACTATCAAGATTACTGAGGGCAGAAGGCTACTCTGGGAGTAATGGCCATAAATCCAATTAGAAACTCACTTTCTCTTTTGCTACAGGCTCCATTTTCCCTAAACGTGTAGAAGATAATGCATGTTAGTCACACTCTGGAACCCAGTCAATCCCCAGGGCTCCATGACTTCATGCCACCAAGACACCAAGTTTTCTTGCACGAGAAAAGACCTGGAATGACATAGTCAAACTTGTCATGGTGGAAACCTCTGCTGAAAGGAGGGGGAAAGGTGGGACGGGTGGCTTCAGGAACTTGTCACACCTTGTTCTATATACTTGTGTATTGCTTCAAACAAAAATGTATTCCTGTCTTACTTGTGTGATAAAGAAAAGATAAAAAACTTTAGGAATTGCTACAGAAGTGTAGTGAGATCAGGGCTTACAGAACTCCCACTTTTTACAAATAAGGAAGAAGGCAGCAGGGGCACTGGGGATAGTCACATGGCTGGTGGGGACCAGTGTGTGTCTCTCTTGAGGCCTCCCCTCCAGTCCACAGAGGAGACCAGAGGATGAGCCAACACCAGAGCATCTTGGATTCTAGACTAGTCCTTGAGAACTTGTGTACTAGAGAAATCAAACAGGTTCTTTAATGATGAATCTTTGTGAACTAAAGTAAAGAATCAAGATGCCTCGGATTACAGATAAAATCTATACCGACAAATTCTGATTTTAAAAAATTACATAGCCACTTTACTTTTATTTCCTTTGAGATGGAAAAGACACAAGTTGAGAGAAGCTTATCAGGAGGACAGAAGCCATCTGACAAGATTCTTTCTTTCTCTTCTTATATCTACACTTTCTACAAAGGTGTTTCTTTTCTTTTTTTTTTTTTTTTTTTTTGAGACAGAGCCTCAAGCTGTCACCCTGGATAGAGTGCTGTGGCATCACAGCTCACAGCAACCTCCAATTCCTGGGCTCAAGCGAGTCTCTTGCCTCTGCCTCCCAAGTAGCTGGGACCAC
>CAUYRH010015902.1:0-12310 GCA_963574655.1 Perodicticus potto | reverse complement strand
GCACGAGGAGCAGACAGCAAGGCGCCAGTGTTTTCCGCACAGGTGGTTGGTTCTTTTTCAAGCCGGTTTCTTCGTCCATCACAGCATCAGCACCGCCAGGGCCAAGGCAGTGGTTGTAGAGCTTTCCTGTCCTGCATCAGTAATATAGTTCATTTATTTGGGTAAATTTCTTCCTCCAATTAGGCTGAAAACTCCTTCAGGGTAGGAACTTGTATCTTATTCATTTCCACTGGCAAGGCTTGGAACAGTGTCTGGAACAGAGTAGCTGCTCACTACATGTCTTTTGAAAGAAATGAAAAGGCGTTGACACTCTTTGGTAGATAGAGTATGGAGTTATTTGCTTGGGTTGTCACTTTGACCTCTGTCCAGCTCTGGCAACTGGTCTTTCCTACTTTAGATCTTTATGGTTTTGTTATTATTGTCTTAAAGGAAATAGCTTTTTGTTGGGAGTGTGTGTGCTAATATATTACATGCTCGATGAGGAAAATTTAGACATGCAAAAGGTCATGAAGAATGTAAAAAGCGTTTTTAATCTTACTAACCAGAAAACACCACTATTAACATTTTTTTTTTTGAGACAGAGCCTCAAGCTGTCACCCTGGGTAGAGTGCCATGGCATCACAGCTCACAGCAACCTCCAATTCCTGAGCTCAAGCGAGTCTCTTGCCTCTGCCTCCCAAGTAGCTGGGACTACAGGCGCCTGCCACAATGCCTGGCCATTTTTTTTTTGGTTGCAGCCGTCATTGTTGTTTGCCAGGCCCGGGCTGGATTCAAACCTGCCAGCTCAGGTGTACGTGGCTGGCGCCTTAGCCCGTTGAGCCACAGGCGCCGAGCCAACATTTTATTGTATATTCCAGCTCTTTTCTATTCTTATAACAAATTTTGTTTTAAAACAAAGATATGATTTTATAAAATCTATTTAAAAATCCATTATTTACTTAATGGTGTACTTCAGTCATCAGCATTTTAAAAGTTGATTAAAATTTCATTATATATCAGATTAGTACTTTAACTGTTTTCTACTGATGGACATTTGGGTTTTCTGGGTTTTTTTCCCTATTATAGACAAAGACATGATAAACTTCAGCACATATACCTCTTTGTGCACTTGCCCAATTATTTTGTTAGAATATGTTCCAAGAATTGGCGGTGCCTGTGGCTCAAAGGAGCAGGGCGCCAGCCCTATATGCCGAAGGTGGTGGGTTCAAATCCAGCCCGGGCCAATAACTGCGGAAAAAAGAAATAATAATACGTTCCTAGAATTGGGATTCTAGGATATACTAGATAATTTTAGGGCATTTGGTTTTTGCAAGAGAGGAATTTAGAAATAGCAAATTGTCCTCTGCCTTATAGTCTTGCCTCTCTGCTTACTCTATGGAATTTCATGAGGCATCCCTTCATATCTGGGCTAAATTAAATTTTTACCAAAAGTGTGTGCTTCCTCATGCACTGTTAACCCCCAGATCCAGAACACTGCCATGCCTTTAGACTTTTAATGTAAACCAGTGGTTCTCAACTTGTGGGTTGCGGCCCCTTTTTAACAATGAAAATACATTGTGGCATTAGGAAGGTTGAGAACCACTGATGTAAACCATAGGATTTTGTAGGCTGTCTCTCATCAGTTTCAATATCCTAAATATCCAACAGCTCTAAAGGATGTTGTTTCTTGGAGGTGATCAAAAGCTAAATCTCTCTCTGGAGGCAGACAGAGATAGAGGCCAAGATTATGGTCTTAAAGAAAAATAGGTTGGATGTTCCCTTTCTTTTTGGCGTTCACACTGAATGGCTTGTGATATCTTCTGGGCAATGGTAAGGTGAGAAGGGATAAAATAGCCTTCTCAGAGAAGCCCTAGAGAGAACTGCTTTTATTTTTCCCCTGTGATTTCTAGATACTCTTTTAGAAAACTTATATAAAATTTCATACATACACCAAAATAGAATAACAAATACATGTACCTCATGTGCCTAAGAGCCAATCTTAATCATCATCAGCAAATAGCCAATGTGGTTTTTTTCTTTACTCCTAACTTCTCTCCTCAACCACATTAGATGACTGTAAAGTAAAATCTCACATCATTTGATGCACAAAATTCACTATGTATCTCTTTATTTTTAACATAACCCCAGTAACACTAACACAACTAAAATGTTAACATTTCCCCCATTGCCTCATACTTTTCTTCTTGGTTTGTTCAAATCTGAGTGCTAGGTACTGTTGATTTCAAGCAAGGAGAAAGAAATGCTCATATACATAAATACTGACCTTGAAATAAGAAGAGGCTTTTGGTGTGATAGACTTGTCTAGTGTAGAAACACGTGGAGCCATCAGGACTAATCAAGATTCCCAGCCCATCTCCCTTTACAATGGTCACGTCCCAGTTATCCTTTTAAATTTACCAATGCCTGTGTGACAGAGTCACCTGGAAAGCTATTTGAAGAACTTCCTGCTGCTGCTGCTGCTGCTGCTGCACCTTGCTTTAGGGAAACAGGCAAGTGTGCTTTTCTCTTCTGCCCTCTCCCTTATGAGACTGCTATCAACTGCACTTGGAGCAGGTCTCTTCGGTGTGCCCAGTGTATTTCATATTACCTTTTCTGCCAGTGAATACCTAACCATTGACGTGAACTGAATACTGGAAAATACAACCACGGCACTAAAGTGAAAACATAGTTGAGAAGAGAATTCAGTGCAATACGATACTTCCAGGAAAAAGGCTTTTAGTTCTCTATTTATGTTTTTTATTAACTATTCTCATTAAAAAAAAAAACAAAACATAAACTGAAAGGAGATGGGGATGGAGGAAAAGTGCAAATAAAAACCAAATCCCCATTAATTTATGCCTTTAAGCTTCTTTGACTGTAGGGGATGGTTTTAAGGGGTCTTAAATGCTCAGAAGCATTTTATAGAATGATGTTGGTTCCACAATTCTTCATTAACAAATGACAGGGACACTTTCTTTGCCAGGTTCTCTCAGAGAGGGATCACTCCATCTTCAGGTCTCATTTTGCTTCAGGTGGAAATGCAGAACAGTCTACTTCAATTCTCTGAGGACGTTATTTCATAGTTTTTCTCTGAACAACCTGTCTGGCACCTTAGTCCGCAGAGATTATTGATTTTCACCTGGGAATCTGGGTAAATAACAACTCCAGTGACATCAGAAACTTCAGATGGTTGTGGGGGAAGGGACTTCTGTTCCTCTTTCATAGCTGCCTCCTGCCCCAAAGAAAGGGACAAATGCCAATCTGATTGGTCGGTGCCCAGACTTCTTTTGGTCTTGGTTTCTGGTGGGCAGGATCCTGAGTGAGGCTGTCAGTTCCTTCCTGCCTCTGGCCTCTGTGGTAAGCTGACCACTATGGCCTGGCTTCCAGGGGCTAATTTTCTCTCGCCTTTTGGCATGCTGCCCAGTGGATCAGTTAGGCTGGGTTCAAAGATGGAGGCCCAACTGGGCTGCAAGATGTTGGGGTGGTGGGGTGAGGAAATTAGGAAGACCATGTAAGCCTCTTCACCTGATACTTTGGCTAAGCGGGATGATGGGTGGTGTCCTCCCTAGGTGCTGCTTGGATACCTAGGGGGACTATCCTGCAAGAACAAAGTGTCCACCAGGGAGAAGGGGGGCTGACTGCTAGGGGAGGCTTCTGGCATTCTTGGGTCCTTGGTACTAATGTCTTGATAGCATCAAATCCTTCTAACTACTAATTGTTTGTTTATGTAATATTCGTGAAAAGTAGACTTTAGAAGGGAAGTGTTTAGCTCTTCAGTAAATATTAATTACTTCACTAAAACAACACAACCTGCTAATTATCTGTTCAAATAAGTGGGAGAAAAACACCCAAAGCACTATATCCTAGAGTAACAGCATTCTTCCTCAAACTCTTGTTGAGTTTGAGTTTCTCTTAATAAATATGGTCCCTGGTCAAGACTATCATGATCTATTTTAAACAATATTTTCTGGTCTAGACATTTGAAAGGGGGAAAGTATATGTTATCTAGTAGTTAATTCCTTAGCACTATTAAAAACAAATCTGAAGTGGTAACAGATTAATGGGAAACTTGAAATTAAATGAGTTCTTTATTACTACAAAAATATTTCCTTTTATGAGGAGGTGTTTTTACATACTGTGGGGTTTTTGGACCTTTAATAGCGTGCTGCCCAGTGTGGCAGCTGTATGTGACTGTTGAGCATCTGTAGTATGGGCAGTCCAAGTTGGAGTGAGCAGAAGTTGTAGGACATATACCAAACTTCAAGGACTTAGTACAAAAAAAGTGAAATATCTCATTAATGTTTTAAAATATTCAGACATGTTGAAATGACAATATTTGGATATACTAGGTTAAATAATATTAATAAAATAAATTTTACCTGTTTTTCTTCTTTTAATGTGGGCACTAGAACACTTGAAATTACATGTGTAGGGGTGGCGCCTCTGGCTCAGTGGGTAGGGCCCTGGCCCCATATGCCGGACTGAGGTGGTAGGTTCAAACCCAGCCCCGGCCAAAAACTGAAATTACATGTGTAGTTCTCCATTGTGGCAGGCATTGCATTTCTGATGGCTAGCACTGCTCTAGTATTTAGATGTGACATTCTGATTATCTTTTTGCCTTTATTAATTTCAGTTCCACTTTGGTATGGAGGGTCTACCCTGTGCTCAGCTCAATACTAAGCATCCTGGATTTACTATAAGACAAAATTCCTGCCATTAATAACCATATAGTCCGATGGAGGAAAGCAAGTTAAAAAAAAAAAAGCATGATATGAACGTACAAAGGCAAGTGGACACAAAGCCTTGTTGGCCTTAAAAAGGGAAAGTGCATTGAATTCGGTTCTGGGGAACCTGAGGCAGAAGGACCATTCGATCCTTTGAAGCTGGGGTAAAAATCTGGTCAGCAAATGTAAAATTTGCTTCTTGATCTCAATGTCTGTGTAGTTCTATGTAGCTGCTTTACATAGTTCAGGATTTTTTGTTGTTGTTGTTTGTTTTTTGAGACTGTCTCACTCTGTTGCTCTCAGTAGAGTGCCATGGTGTCACAGCTCACAGTAACCTCAAACTCTTGGGCTTAAGCCATTCTCTTGCCTCCGCCTCCCAAGTAGCTGGGACTGCAGGTGCCCAGAACAACGCACAGCTATTTTTTGTTGCAGTTGTCATTGTTGTTTAGTAGGCCCAGGCTGGGCTCCAACCTGCCAGCCTTAGTGCGTATGGCTGGCGTCCTACTCACCGAGCTACAGGCGCCCAGCCAGGTTTTTTTTTTTAATTTAAAAATTAAATTTTTTTTGAGACGGAGTCTAGCTTAGTCACCTAGGCTGTGGTGTGGAGGTGTCATCGGAGCTCGCTGTAGCCTCAAACTCCTGGCTTCAGCCATCCTGAGGCCTGCTTCAGCCTCGAAGTAGCTAGGACCACAGCACCGGGCTGGTTTTTCTTCCCTCTTTTTTTAGAGAAGGGGGAGGGGTTTCTCACTATGTTGCTCGGGCTGGGCTTGAACTCCAGGCCTCAAGGAATCCTCCCACCTTGGCGTTTTGAATATTGTTGGGAAAATTGTGAGAAGGTAGGAAGAAGGAAGGAACATTGTGAGAAGGTAGGAAGAGGAAGGCACGTTGTCGTAGGTGGGCCCCTCCTGTTCCTCTTCACTCCCCCGTGGCTAGGGGCGAGACCCGAGCGCTCCGGGCGAGAACTGGGAGGAACGGCCCACGGGAACGCCCTGTAATCAGGCCACGCTCGTTGCGGCGGCTTGTTTTTGCTGTGTTCGTAGTGGGTGACATTGAGAACAGCCGAAGGCGACGCAGGTGCGTGGTCTCGGGGGACCGCCCTGCTCCCGCCCCCGCCGCCCGCCGCCCGGCTCAGCTCGCTCGGGGCCGTGCCCGCGCCCACCCCGCCGGCCTCGCCGCTGCGGGGGCTGCCGCAGCTCCGCGTAGCCTCCCCGCGAGGGCTGTTTTCAATTTCCAGGCGAGGGGCCGCGGTGATTGCAGATCTGCCACTTAACCTTCTGTCACCATTCTGTTGCTAATGCTAGGAATGATGCATAATTTCCCTTTAACCCTGGCGCCTTCTGACGAGGTCTCTCTTATGCTGTGCGGGACAAAAGCGCGCTTTAGGAGGCTCAGGTGGTGGGAGGCGCGGTGGGGGCCACCTGGAAACCGCCTTTGTCCTGGCATCGGTGTGTGGAAGAGGTCGCTTTGCAGGTGAAGGCCTCATAGCTCTTTGGAAAAAGGAGTTTGATTCTGTGCTGCAAAATCTCTTTTCCCCACCCCCACTCACATCCCCGTCGATCTGGGTTAGCACAGAATTGATTTTTCCCCCTTTGTAAATGGCGCACAACGCTGTGATGCTGACATGAAAGCTCAACAACAAAAGAGCCATAATCTCACCACCCTGCATCATCCATTTTATTTTTTTTGTCCTCCTTTCTTCTCTTGGTTGGTGCTTAACATTTGAAAGAATGTGTATCCGACCATGGATACACAGTTCTTTTTTCTCTTTTTAGCTAAATTTACTCTATAAATGGTTTTGTATGGTGTGTAATCATGTTTACACTTTTCAATGACTGCTCGAATGTTGATGGGGCTGATAAATCACTATTTGCTATCCCACTTCACCTTCGTTGGCCATTCAGATCTCCTCTTTCCCTCTATGCTAAGTGGTGGATTAGCAAACATCTGCATTCATGGAGCTGTTTTCTTTGGTTGAATTATTTCTAGAAGATGAATTATCCAGAAGCAGATTTACTGGCCCGGTGCTATGAACATTTTAATTTGATCCTTATTAAATATTATCCTGTTGCTTTCCATAAAGGGTCTACGGATTCCTGCAAGCCACCAGGGACCTATGAGTGTCCCATTTGGCAGTGAATTCATTTTTGAAGTAAAGGATATGAATCATTTGGAAAGGTTATTTGTATAGCAGCGGTCTGGGATTCACGTGTCTTGGGGATTTATTTCCCTGTCTTTTCCCTCTGATGTATATGAATTTTAAACTAATGGTATAACTAGTGAACTGTCTCAAGGTCAGGCTGGTGCGTGGGGAATATCCTGGGCTATAAAGGAAGGAAGGACTTGGAAAGACTGCTGCACCCCACCCCCAACACTCATCACCTGGTGGAGGAATTGCTAGATGAATTGCCCAGAGGTGATAATTTACACTTGGGATTAACTCAGGGCTTTTGTCACAGTCTCACAGAGAGAATGTTTTCTGCTATTGCATTGGATGAACTGCAGATCTTGGGTATCCTAACAGCAGTCAGTACCTAGGAGGATGTATTTGTTTGGCCATATTTGACTCTTTCTGGTAGGAATCTGTTCTTTTGAGAGGTGTGGTGACACTACATAAAAGATATTGCTTCATCTTTGATGGTTATGTATATTCTCCGGATCAGCACATCTTTAGTTTCAGAAGAGCTCACCCACCGGGCTCTTTGGATTTGGAAGCATCACTGGCTAACCCTGGGCCACTACTTACCTTGAGTAAGGTAAACAAAAGGAAAGGCAGTGGGAAGACGAAATGGAAAAGAGGGGGAGCCCTTCCTGGGTGCTTTTGTTCTCTAGCTTGCTGTGGAAGACAAAACAGCACCATTTCCTTTGTTACAAAATTTACTTTGAATACAAAGTGCTGCCCTGAATAGGTTTATTCACTCACAGAGATCTTTTTTGGTGCTTTAACTATCACTTTGAGTATCTTTTTTTTTTTTTTTTTTCTTTTGAGACAGAGTCTCACTATGTCACCTTGGGTAGAGTGCAGTAGCTTCACAGCTCACAGCAACCTCTAACTCTTGGGCTTAAGCAATTCTCTTGCTTCAGCCTTCGAAGTAGATGGGACTACAGGTACCTACCACAATGCCTGGCTATTTTTTTGTTGTAGTTGTCAATGTTGTTTGGCAGGCCCCGGCTGGGTTTGAACCCGCCAGCTCTGGTGTATGTGGCTGGCGCCCTAGCTGCTGAGCTACAGGTGCTGAGCCTTTGAGTATCAGTTTTAAAAGAAACTAATTGTGAAAGTTTTACCTGTAACTCTAGTTAAAGCTTTAAAAAAAAATGATAGACCAAGATATACTCATAGTATGCAGCTCAGAGAACTAAGAAAGGGATGCAGAGAAAAGGAAGGATGGAATAAGAATTTTTAAGGGGAGAAAAGGTATTGGATGGTCACTGTGTAAGACGAGGAAGCCTGTGAGCCACTTCCTGAGGCCTAGATACAGAGGAGGCAGTGTGGTGGGTCTAGCGGAGGGGGTCAGATGTGGAGGGTCTTGAAGTTGAAGGTGGGCTAGAGGAATTGAAAGTTGATAGGGATGACTTGTTGCTCTCCTCCAACCTTTGGCTGGCTCAGAAATACTCCCATGAAACACTTCTCCTTCAGTGCTGTGTCCTTTGGCTTCAAACAACCCTTTTCAGGTTCCTATGAAGGCGGTACTGTTGAAGTTTGCTTTTCACAATTTGTGGCTGGTAGTACAAGGCAAAACATTCAGTTTTCATCCATCTCAAATGGGTTTCAACTCTTGTGTGTGTGTGTTTTTTTGTTTTTTTTGAGACTGGGTCTCTGTTTCCTGGCCGGACTAGAGTGCAGCAGTGTTATCATAGCTCACTGCAAACTCAAAGTTCTTGGCTCAAGCAATGCTCTTTCCTTGGCCTCTTGAGTAACCGGGACTTAGCCATGGTCCACCATGTCTGGCTAAGTTTTCTTTTTTTTGTAGAGATGGGATCTCCATGTTGCTCAGGCTGGTCTTGAACTTCTGGTCTCAAGAGCTCCTTCTGCCTTGGCCTCCCAAGGTGCTGGAATTACAGGCCTGAGGCACCATGCCTGGCATATTATGGGTTCTTGACTTACCATCCAAAAGAATTACTATATTAATATCTTGTTTAATTCATTAGTAGTTGGGAGATGGAGTTGTTCTTGCTACTGGTTATCATAGATCACCAGATTTTAAGGAATTGATGCAAAATAAGGTATAGATAACATAAGCCATGTTTAAAATGTATAGTAAAGTATAATAAAGTCACTTGAGCCCATTTTTTCCCCTGATGATATTGGTGTTCCCTGGAAGCATTTTGCCTTGTAGGTAAGAGGTCTAATTTGGTATATTGCACATGAAAAGACTCTTTGGTGTACAATAGTAGTTTCATGTCCGTGGGTCCTATTTATTATTTTGAGGGAAGAGTGGTAGAAAACAGCTCTCAAAAATGGTCTAGGACTGGCAGAATTTCTTTAGCGCTAAATTTCCTTCCTGAAGATGTAACATATTCTGAGAAGTGAGTAAGGGAAGTTGGAGAGAAGGTACATTTCAAACTGGATGCTTAGGAGGACCATATTTATAGAAAGTTCTCCAACTTTTTTTTTTTTTTTTGAGACAGAGCCTCAAGCTGTCACCCTGGATAGAGTGACAACTCCTGGGCCCTGGGCCCTCAAGCTGTCACCCTGGATAGACCTCCAACTCCTGGGCTCAAGCAAGTCTCTTGCCTCTGCCTCTCAAGTAGCTGGGACTACAGGCGCCCGCCACAATGCCCGGCCACTTTTGGTTGCAGCTGTCTTTGTTGTTTGGCGTGCCTGGGCTGGATTTGAACCCGCCCCGCCAACTCAGGTATATGTGGCTGGCGCCTTAGCCGCTTGAACCACAGGTGCTCAGCCTGTTCTCCAACTTCTTAAGGCGAAGAATTACTTCTGTTTTTTTATTCACCTCACCTAACCCCAGATACGACTCTAGGCATCAGTGTGTTCGGTATAAGTATCAACTAATAGAATGTCTTGATTCAAAGAATTGCAGACAGTGTATGTATTATTGTTCTTCTCATAGACATTTATGGAACGATTTCATGAAGAGTAATATTCTTCCTTGCTTACAAAATATTGTAATTCTTTTGGGGGTGGGGAGCCTCACTTTGTCACCCTGGGTAGAGTGCTGTGGTATCACAGCTCACAGCAACCTCAAACTCAACCTCTTGGGCTCAAGTGATTCTTTTGCCTCAGCCTCCCAAGTAGCTGGGACTACAGGCGTCCACCACAACGCCTGGCTATTTTTAAAGATGAGGTCTCACTCGTCTCAGGCTGGTCTCAAACTTGTGAGCTCAGGCAATCCACCTGCCTTGGCCTCCCAGAGTGCTGGGATTACAGGCATGAGCCACTGTACCCAGCCTAAAATATCATAATTCTAACAGTAGTGACACTTGCTAAGTGCTTTACAGATATTAACCCATTTATTTAGTCTTCAGTGTACTCCTATGAGGTAACTGCTATTGTCATATCCCTTCTCCCCATCCTATAGATGAGGAATCCGAAGCATAGAAATGTTAACGAACTTGCCCATAGTTACACAAGAATAAGTTGTGGATCTAGATTCAAACCCAGGAAGTGTGGCTCCAGTGACCTTGCTTTCAACTCCGTTGAACCTATATTTTGGTTCATACCAGTTAAGAATGTTCAGGTGCAGAGCATTTCTTAAATTAGAGTTTCTGTGGGGCACTAATTTTAGATATTACCTAATAAAAGGATTTGATGTCAATCAAATGTAGTAAATGTTGCTTACATTCTCTGCCTCTTGGAGACTTCACCTGTGAATAGACAGATCCTGGAGTAACTGTTCTTAGCTTTGTTGTTCCCCATTAGCAACCTCTTGTGCTGAGAGTTAGTTGCGGAACTGTATGAGAAGGTAGCTGTCAACCTGGTCTTGAGTTAAAAGAGAAGGAATTTCCCTCTCTTTTGCTTGACTTTGCACTGACCTCAAATTAGCTGTGTCAGAATTGGCTTCTCTGCTTATTTAATTAAATTAATTTATTAATTAATGTATTATTTATTTTTTGAGACAAGAGTCTCACTCTGTTGCCATGGGTAGAGTGCTGTTGTGTCACGCTCACAGCAACCTCAAACTCTTGGGCTCAAGCGATTCTCTTGCCTCAGCCTCGCTGTGGTGTCACAGCTCACAGCAACCTCAAACTCTTGGGCTCAAGCGATTCTCTTGCCTCAGCCTCCCAAGTAGCTGGGACTACAGGCGCCCGTCACAACGCCTGGCTATTTTTTTGTTGCAGTTGTCATTGTTGATTTTAGCTGACCCAGGCTGGGCTTGAACCCGCCAGCCTCCTTGTATGTGGCCAGTGCCCTATCCACTGAGCTATGGGCACTGCCCTTCATTTTTTTTTTTATTAAGCCAAGACTTACTTTGTCACCCTCAGTAGAGTGCCATGACATCATAGCTCACAGCAACCTCAAATTCTTGGGCTCAAGAAATTCTCTTGCCTCAGTCCCCCTAGTAGCTGGGACTATAGGTGCCTGCCACAATGCCTGGCTATTTTTTTGTTTTGTTTTTTTTTTTGGTTTAGCAGACCCGGGCAGGGTTTGAACTCGCCAGCCTCGGTGCATGTGGCTGGTGCCCTAACTACTGAGCTATGGGCGCCCAGCCAGCTTCTCTGTTATTGCTGTGGTTTCTACTTGAAGGACTGCTCAGGATGTTCTTTAGGGCGGCGCAATGCCATTCCTCCCAGGTTGTGTGCATTTGCTAGGAAAGGTCTTAGGTTATACTTCTCAATGTTTAGATATATTGTTAGGCTACATGAATCTGTCCACAGAGAAGGGATTGTGATATTTTTCTTGCATAAACGTGTTTTAAAAGTGGAGAGATTCTTGTCTGCCTCTTGGGTTTCTAAGTTCATCTGTGAACCACATTGCTAAACTGTCTTCTCAAAAATTGTCAGTAGATTTGAAGGATATTTTATGGCCGGGCGCAGTGGCTCGGCCGGGCGCAGTGGCTCGTGCCTGTAATCCTAGCACTCTTAGAGGCTGAGGAAAGTGGATGGCTTAGGAGTTGGTGACCAGCCTGAGCAAGAGTGAAACCCTGTCACTCCTAAAGAAAAGAAAAAAAAAAGAAATAGAAAAATAAGTTAGGCATTGCAGCGGGTGCCTGTAGTCCCAGCTACTCAGGAGGCTGAGGCAAGAGAATCTCTTTAGCCCAAGACTTTGAGGTCGCTGTGAGCTATGACACCACGTTACCCTACCCAGGTGACAGCATGAGTCCCTGTCTCAAAAAAAAGAGAGAGATTTTATGACTATATATATATATATATATATTTTTTTTTTTTTTTTTTTTTTTTTGAGACAGAGTCTCACTATGCCATCCTCAGTAGAGTGCTATGGCATCACAGCTCACAGCAGCCTCAAACTCTTAGGCGTTAGCGATTCTCTTGCCTCAGCCTCCTGAGTAGCTGGGACTACAGGCACCCGCTGCATTGCCTAACTTATTTTTCTATTTCTTTTTTTTTTCTTTTCTTTAGGAGTGACAGGGTTTCACTCTTGCTCAGGCTGGTCACCAACTCCTAAGCCATCCACTTTCCTCAGCCTCTAAGAG
>CAUYRH010015901.1:0-11107 GCA_963574655.1 Perodicticus potto | reverse complement strand
CTAGGGGTTCAAGGCCTCTGGTTCCCTCCTCCCTCTTCACTCAGGGAAAACATCAACACCACGGGCCTTGACACCACCCTGACTCCCAGCTGCAGCCGGCCCTCCGTCCCCCAACTCCTGTCCTTCCCCCACATCTCTGGGGCCCCCTGGGGCTCTGCAGACAGGTGCCCATCAGATTCACCTTTCAGTCACCCTCTCCTCTGCAGCTGCTCTCACACCAAAGTATATTCTGGAAGTTCTGGGGGAGAGAACCTCATGGCACGTGGGAAGAGCGCGGGCTCTGCAGCCCAGCCGCTGGGCCCCAGCTCAGCTCCACCCACCGCTTCCACACCGGCAGGGAAATCTCGCTGCCCTGCGTGTCCTGTGTCAGAAAGGACTCCTAAGTGTGTCCGTGATGTGTGGTCTAAATGATATGATCAGAAATGGGTGTGGAATTGCCCTGTATTCGATAAGCCCTGGGAAATGCCGTTTATTAGTATTACTGTTCCTAACTGGGAGCCCTCGACTGTGGGAGAGTGAAATAAGCACAGGCTCAGGGCAGGCTGGGCTCAGATCCTGACTGAACAGTTTATTAGGGGCATGACCTTTGGTATTAATCTCTCTCAGATTGTTAGCTATGAGCTGACTGAGGCTCCTAACACTATCAACTTTAAAGCACACAGAACTGTTATGAAGATCCAATGAGATGAATGGGATCAGACAATAAGCACCGTCCTCAGCATACAGTAAGCAGGTACATGGGCAATGTTAGTTCACTTCCTTTTAGATCCTATCAGGCTACACTCATTGATATTTGATAATGCATTAAGTTAAATATATGGCTGTATTTTGAAAAATTGGAATTTAGTTGTAATCATGTAGAATTACAATACAAAATGGAAGCCTTCCACCAGCTTGACAGCTATTAATCACTATAACTAAAATTATTATATAAAGAAAAGAGGTGAATGAATATAGTCAAGGAAATAAAAAGACATATACATATATGTGCTTAATGGGTTCAAGGTAGGGCACAGGAAAAATGCATGTAAAAAATTTAGGGGTCTAGGCTCGGCACCTGTGGCTCAACGGGCTAAGGTGCCAGACACGTACACCTGAGCTAGTGGGTTCGAATCCAGCCCGGGCCCACCAAACAATGACGGCTGCAACCAAAAAGTGGCCGGGCATTGTGGCGGGCACCTGTAGTCCCAACTTGGGAGGCAGAGGCAGGAGACTCGCTTGAGCCCAGGAATTGGAGGTTGCTGTGAGCTGTGATGCCATGACACTCTATCCAGGGTGACAGTTGAGGCTCTGTCTCAAAAAAAAAAAAAAAAAAAAAAAAAAAAAATTTAGGGGTCTAAATTTTTGAATCTCAGTAATCTACTTTGATTCTTTATGAGTAGTTAGATCAGTACCCTGACCTACTGTAACAAAAGATGCTAATGGGTTAGGCACAGTGGCTCATGCCTGTAATCCTAGCACTCTGCAAGGCCAAGGCAGGAAGACCGCTTAAGGTCAGGATTCAAGACAAGCCTGGGCAACAGTGAGACCCCAGCTCCACAAAAAATATGAAAATTAGCTGGGTGTGGTGGTGTATGCCCATAGTTCTAGCTACCTGGGAGGCTAAGGCAGCAGAATCACTTAGGCCCATGAGTTTGAGGTTGCACTGAGCTGTGATAATGCCATGTCATTCTAGCCAGAGTGACAAAGTGAGACTCTTGTCTCAAAAAAAAAAAAAAGCTAATACATTATCATATTGTTCAATATATTTTTGCCTTGACTTTGAGAGAAAAAGCCAAAAATGAAAACAAAACAAAATCTTCAGAAAGAACACAAAAAATACTTATATACTACAAGATGTCTTTTTATAAGGAAGAGTATTATGAAGAATATCGTTCATTTAAGTACAAGGTAGATGGTGCAGTGGCTCACACCTGTAATCCCTGCACTGTGGGAGGTCAAGGCAGGAAGACTGCTTGAGGCCAAGAATTCAGGACCAGCCTGGACAACATAGTCAGACCTCATCTCTACAAAAGACTTTAAAAATTAACCAGGCATAGTAGTATGTGCCTATGATCCCAGATACTCAGGAGGCTGAGGCAGGAAGATCACTTTAGCCCAGGAGTTTGAGGCTGCTGTGAGTTATGATTGTGCCACTGCAGTCCAGTCTGGGCAAAGAGCAAGAGCAAGACCCTATCTCTGGGGGGAAAAAAAGAAAAAGAAAAATAATGCAAGTTACAGTAATAGACAACTTTCTCAATGGCTAGCCAAGATATACCAATTAATAACGTTTTGTTCTTTAACTTTCTTCACCTTCGCTCACCTTGGCTTTTAATCATGCTTTACTGGCAATTTAAATCAGCAAACATTTTTTTTCTTTTTTTACCATGCCACTCACCACTGAGACAAGCATCACATTTTTCCAATGCATTTTGCTTTCGTTCTGATTCCTCAAATGATGTAGCTGGTTCAAAATGTTTGCTTTCACTACCCGCAGCATGAATATCCTGTTGATGGAAGAGAATTTTTACATTTGAAGAAGCAAAACACACCACAAAGTAAACAGTTCAAAGATTTTCAACTTATTAACATGAACATCACAAACTTCTAACACAATTTCATAAAAGTCAAAACTCACTTCCTTTGAAGAAAAAAACAGTGATTTCATGGAATGTTCGAGGTCTCTTTCTTCTGGTGATAATGGAGACTTCAGAAGACATCCTTGATCAGCCTGAGGTGCAGCAACCCCTGTACTACACACAACATCCTGTGGCTGCAGGGACCCATCGAAGATCTTCTGGGAGTAAGTAATGAGGAACTCTACCAGCCGCGCTTGATGTGAATATTCAGCCAGGGAGGAAATGGTGACAGGAGCAGTTGTGGGCCTTGGTCTAATGAGACTTGGCCCAAATATCACCCCCAAATTTTTGGAGTTCATCTTGTTTTCTTCTGCATGATCTACCACCCTGCAAAGCAGAGCACAGGAAGCTGTGTGAGATTTGCCTTTTAGAGTTCCTTCATGGTAGTTTACTGTGAAGTAGAAAGGTTAAAGAAAAAATGGGCTGGCTCAGTACCTGTAGCTCAGTGAGTAGGGCACCAGCCACATACACTGAGACTGGTGGGTTCAAGCCCAGCTCAGGGCCTGCTAAACGACAATGACAGCTGCAACCAAAAGAGCCGCTGGGCATTGTGCTGGGTGTCTGTAGTCCCAGCAACCTGGGAGGCTGAGGAAAGAAATCGCTTAAGCCCAATAGTTAAAGGTTGCTGTGAGCTGTGACGCCAGAGCACTCTACTGAGGGCGATATAATTAAACTCAAAAAAAAGGAAAAAAGAAAAAAAAAAGGGCTTTGGAAGTCTAAAAGTTAGTCAATTCCATCTCAGTAAAGCTGGAGGCAAAAAGTCTAGAAAATGGAAACATTTTATTAAAATGTTGACCCCGCACTAAATGAATTTCATACTGTTGTACTGGAATACAATTCAAGTAAGCAGAAGGAACTACTTAAGTTTCAACAGTGAATAAGAAAAACACCCTTATGAACTGTTCCCACGTCAGCATATGGTTTATCCTTCCATGTCCTTGTACTGGAGACCTAAACTCCACAGCTGATTCTCTTGCACCACTCACAGCTTTCAAGCCTGGCTGATTCTCCCTCCTCACTTCGAGCTCTCATTGCCTTTTATTTCTATGATAATTCAAGGGGATCTAAAGGGCTCCAGACCAGCCTATTTCTAGTTATTGCTGCCATAAAGATAAGGCAAATCTGAGCATGTTAAATTCCTGACTCAAAATTCTTTAGTGAGTACAGAAGGAATACGGTCAGCTCATCTGCCAGGTATGCAAGACTTTCTCTATCAGGCCTGTATCTCTCCTGCGTCTGTGTGTCTGCTTCCCTCCGCCTGGAAGGCTCTTTCTGCACAGATTGTTTGTCCATCAAACCGCTACTCAGTTCTTTACGTCTGACTCAGGGATACCTCCTCTGTTCAACCCTCTCATTCTGTCAGAATAAGAATGACACTGTATTCCACTTGTCTGCAGGTCTGTCCTCCAAGCTGATGAGCCCAACAGGTGACATGAACCCTGTGTTTTCATCCTTACTTCACCCCGCCACAGTGTGGCACACAGGAGACCACTGAAGGAATGATGCTAGCTGCGTGAACACACGTCTTCAATCTCTCTCTGCTCTGTATGTTAGAAATGAAATGTTCATTTAAAAAATAACATAACAATGTGAATATACTTAACATTACTGAACCGTACACTTAAAAATAATTAAGATAGTAAATTTAATGTGTATTTTGCCACAATTAAAAATAAAAGCAATAAACTAATCAATTATTTATGTATTAATGGGCGTTCTACTTATATAAAATTCTTACCGCTTAAGATGTACTATGAGGTAATGAAGACTGTTAAAATTTGATGGTGGCAACTGTCTTAGAAGGTCTTTGCTTTTTAGAAGAATTCGGTTTATTTCTATACACGTATTTGGCCACTTTTTGTCCTCAGGGGTATCCTTTTTTGTCTCTTGCTCTTCATTTACATGTTGGATCTCTTTCGCAAGGTCTATAAATTCCTTGTACAATCGAAATAAAATAAATGGCTCTGGGAGCTAAAACAAAGTAAAATTACATCAGGGATGTCATTCTATTTTTTCTGTTAATAGTTAACTATTAGTAATAGTTACTGAATGATGTGGCACATCTCTCTAGGTTAATAAGACTTAAAGTTAACACACATTTAGAAATGTACATGTTTGGTATAGATATGACCTATAATGTGAGCCTTAAGTTACCATAATAATTTAATCTAAATTAAAACTCTAAGCCTAAAGCTGCATATGGAATTTTAAAACTGATATATATCCTCTACAAATTACATTCATGACTGCCCCAAACTTACTATGATCTTCAACTATTTTGCTAAAACAAGCCTAGGATAATAAACAAACTTAAGTCAAATTTATTAGGAAAAGCTGACAAATTGAATTTTATTGGTATGGGTGGGGACAGAAAGAAAATGGCATAAGAGGGCGGGGCCTGTGGCTCAAAAGAGTAGGGCGCCGGCCCCATATGCCAGAGGTGGCGGGTTCAAACCCAGCCCTGGCCAAAAACCACAAAAGAAAAAAAAGAAAATGGCATAGGATTCTTGGGTTTTACTTAGACCAGATTAAAGATTAGAATCAGATAGTATGACCTACAAGAAACATATTGTCCACATTTAATTTATCTAATTTTTAAATATAATTTCTATCATCATAAGAAGGTCAAAAGAAAAAGGGCATGCCAAATTTTGATCTGCCCACTGCTACAGCAAATTTTTCTACTGACTCTGCAATGGAAAACACAGTGTACTCTGGCTATGTGATGTCCGGTATTACCAGTGGTGAGATAAGTCTCCACTCTCTGGTTTCTCCTGCTGGTCCTAGAGAGAGGCAGCCTTGAGATCACTTTCTACCTCTACCACTCTGGGGTCTGAAGGAAGTCACTTAACCTCTCGGAGCTTCAGGTTTCCCACACAGCAAATGAGTGAAATGAAAGCTACTCTCTGTAATGCTATGGACGTGAAAGAATATTCCTGAAACAGAATGACAGCTGGCAGTACTGGACTCCAGTTATTTTCTCTGTCTGACGGGCTAGAAAAGATATATGACTCATTGTGAGACTTATAGGCATTCAAAGGTTGAGAGTCCCGAAAAACGTGATTAAAGAGATATTTGTAGTTTCCTGAGCCACCTCGGCAAATCCAACAATTCTACCTAATTTCTTTTCCACCTGCAATCCTAGTAAAATACGGTGAAAAGCCCACCAGGACTGGAAGTAGAGGAGAGAAAAGCAACATCTTACAAGCAAAGAGCAGAAGAACAAATGCTGATTTACAGTTCTGAGAAAGCGGAACCCCCAAGCTACAAACCAGCACGATTTACAGAATCCCAAGGAGACTCAGGGCCTGTCAGCCCTAGGCCCTCTGACCCGTGGAAAGCTGAGATCCACGCGATCTGAGAAGGCTTTGATCTGTAGGTGCTGCTCTCCACTCCAACCTCCTCAGCTAGCTCTTTCCGAGAAGTCTAGAGATTTTTTTTTTCTCTGCTTAGTATAAAACAGAGGTCTTTGAATGGACAATGTCAAGCATAAGGGACAGGTGGGCAACTATCTGAAAATGGAGATGGAGCAACTTTACACATGCCGAATGCAGAGATCCAGCAACCTTCTTACTCTCTGGCTCCCAGAGTCATGGCACCACACTCCAGGCGAGGAGTGTCAGACCAGCCCAGGAGTGGGGACCAAGAGATACAGGCATCAGGGGTTTCTCAGAGTCAATCTAGATCACCCGACAAGAAAAAGCTCAACGTTCTCAAAGCCTTCACCTGTTCAAGATCTACCAAAGAGATTTTAATTCCCAAATTTTCATTTTAAATGAACAACCAGTGAAGACAGAAATAAAAATGGGTAGGAAAAAAACAACTTAAAGGTGTAGAACTGCTATCAGTATGGCAGCCCCTAGCTACATATGACTGTTGAGCACTGGAAATGAGGCTGGTCTAAATTGAGATGTGCTCTAAATGAACAACACACACCAGATTTTAAAGACTAAGTATCACAAAAAAGTAAAATATTTCACTAAAACTTTAAAATGCTGATTAAACGTTCAAATGATATTTTCAATGTAATAAAAATATTAAAATTAACTTTACTTGCTAATTTTTTTATGTGGCTACTAGAAAATTTAGTATTATATATGTGGTTCACATTATATTTGTATTGGACAAGACTAGAGTTGATAAGCAGAGAAAAGAAATCTTTAAATAAAAACCCCTACAAATATCCTCAGAGGGATTAAGATACTATATTCATTTAAAAAAAGAAAAAAAGCTATAAAAAGAACAGAAAACCAGAGTTCTTGAAAATTAAACCATGATATCAGTAAAGAAATAGTTCATAGCAGGAAAGAAAAATAAAGCTGAGGAAATCTCTTAGTGTTGAAAGAAAACAAAAACAAAGAAGGAAATGAATAATAGAGGAAAAGTAAGGGAACTAGAGAAATAGTATAGTTGTCAAGTATCCAAATAAGAGTTCTCGATACAAAGTAGAAAATAGAGGGCAGGAAGGAAGCAACAAAATAAAAGTTTCAGGAACTAAAGGAGCAACCAGACTGACAGAGCTCAGCTCCTGGAGGACCCAGAATAGTGTATGAAAACACACCCACACCATTATGAAATTTCAAGACAGGTGGGGGAAAGAAGATTCTACACACTTTTAGTGAGATCAAACAGGCCACACAAAGACTGAGAAATGAAATGAGAAGGAGTCCCGAATTTAAAGAGAACAACAATAAAAACAAAGCCTTTAAAATTCTTAAGAAAAGCTAACTTTCAGAGCAGAGTACTATGACCCTCTGGAATGTTCACACTACTGCATTTCCACTAAAGAGAGAAGAATAAAGACATTCACGGATAAATAAGGCATCAAATGTTTATTCCTATGTCACCATGCTCAAGAACGGGCATGACCAAAATAGGACAATGAATCCCAAATGAGGAAGACAGAAGAGGGAAGGTGGAGAAGAGAGATCCCAGGGCGGCAACTATTCATATTGTAAGGGACCCAGTACAAAATTACAGCTACACAGGAGAAGGAAGTTCTAGTGTTCTATACTACTGTAGGAAGACTATAGTTAACAATGATATATTACATAGTTTCAAAAAGCTAAAAGGATACCCAGTGTTCCCAACACAAAGACATGATAACTGCCTGAGATGATGGATATACTAATTACCCTGATCTCATCAATATACATATATATATATATATATGTATATATATAAATAAATAAATAGTGAATATAAATATCACTATGAATATAGTGAATATAAATATCACTATGTACCCTATAAATATGTATAATTATGTCAATTAAAAAATAAACCAATTAATTTTCAAATGGATCCAAACTGGAGCAACAGAACTGCAGAGACTATCATCACTACTCTCACTGCCACTGTCCCTTTACTGCCACCTGAGGACAGAAGGCCAGCTGGGCCTGCCTCAGATCTCTTTTGTGCTTGGCTCATGACAATATGCTGATTAAGTTCCTGTAACCTCTCCATGAGTTGTGGCCTGAAGCCATTAAAGCCATCGATTTCCCTCCACAGATGTGTTTTCTTTGGACTCCTGCAAACTACAAGCATAACAGAGAACTGAAAAAGTAAACAGAGCAGCCCCCTCCCTGAGCTCTCGCCGGCTAGTGTGTGCAGGACCCAGCTTACAGGACAGTGCTGCCGATGTCCCCAAAATGGTCCAGTTCATTCTCCCAAGACACATTCATCATCATTCCCAGCAGTTATTTTAAAATATCAGTGAAGATAAAGCCAGATTATGATTCACACACTGTTGTACACTTAAGCTTTCAAGTTGCTTTGCTAAAACTTAGTGATACGTTGTTTAGGAATAAAAGATATTAAAACTACCAAGAAAAGAGAGTTATTAAAATGGTTAGGAAAGACCTCTTAGGAAGAATTCATAGGCTACAACTTGGAAGAGACAGAGGGAGTCTTATAAGGAAGAGTAACAATCCATTTTCCTAAGCTGAATAATGGGAAACGAGTTTGGTTTTTATTATAATTGCTCTTTATACTGTATGTATATTTTATATACTCTTTGATCTATACATTAAAAATTAGAAAGTTATCAATACAGTCTATGCAAATGAAAATATATGTGTAGCAAATGTTAGTAGCAAAATAAAAAATTGTATTTTTGCTCTTTTTTACTTAACAGTTGGTTTTAAGAGTAGGAACTTTACCTGTCGAAGGTATAATTTCAAGACGTCACAGATGTCATGTGAACTAAACTCTGAAATGTCTACCAAGTGCATTCCATTCTCTAAAGCTTGACATAGTTTTTCAGTTTTTATTTTGTTTCCACACACACGATAAATTCCCTTGAGTAGAAAAAAAAATTTTGAAAAATTCTGCTTTAGTACAAAGAGCAAAATGCAGACATCTAAATATATCTGATATGTCTATTTCATTAGTATCTTAGAAAAAAACTAGTTAGGGCCAAATGTGAGAATATTTTCTAAAGAAATGTGAATAAATTCAATTATTAAAAACTGAAAGCACTGTTTTCCTTTAAAGCCTCCTTTCTATCAGAACAAATCATACAGGCATTTAAGTTTTATTTTACTTTTTTTTTTGAGACAGGGTTCTCACTATGGCACCTAGGGTAGAATACAGAGGCATAGCTCACTGCAACCTCCAACTCCTGGGCTCAAGTGATCACCCTGCCTTACGAGTAGTTGGGACTACTGGCATACACCGTGACACGTGGCTAGTCTTTCTATTTTTTGTGAAGGGAGGGCCTTAGTCTTGCTCAGGCTCACAGGCTCATCTCAAACTCCTGGCTGCAAGTAATACTCCTGCCTCAGCCTCCCAAAGTGTGATTATAGGTGTGAGCCACCGAGCCTGGCTGCATTTATGCTTTTAAAATTTTGCGAGTTACAAGGTACCTGTAGACATAAGGCTCTATTTTCAATCTCTGAGGCACATATTTTGAGTATATAAGGGATACCATCTGGTTCCTTTTTTGCAACTTGTGTGAATTCTGCTCCAAATAAGTGTATTTTTCCTGGAAGTTTCTGACGACCACAATTGATAACTAAATTTTCCAAACACTTTCGATGACAAACAAGGAGACACTGAAAGAAAATGATAGTTTAAAGCTGGTTAATTTACCTTAAAACTATTCACAACTGGGCAAACTATAGGCAGAGAGTAAATAACAACCAGCTTAAAAGGTATTACTTTTTAATCTGAAATACATTTAACAGCAAAATAAAATACAAAATATATAGAAGGTACACTGATATAATTGATTAAAATATACAAAGGGTGCCAAAAAAATGTATACACATTTAAAGAAAAGAAAAAATTTTATGTTTTATGTTTGTAATAATCAAGTCAAATTTGACTTCTGCAATTATAGGAGGTAATTGATGTAACCTATGTACATCTTTGGTTACTGGTATATATTGAGTTATAACTGAATACAGTTTTTTCCTTTCTTAAAGTGTACATACTTTTTTGGGCACACTCTGTATTTGTAAAGGTTTTAATAAGCAAGCATAAAGGGGCTGATGCAATTCTAGAATGATCTTACCTCTTCACATTCAACACCTTGGAACACTACAATGCCATCACAATCCCTACATTTCGTGGGGGATCTCAATTTTCGAAACTTGTGAGTGACAGCTGCCTTTGACATCAATGTCTTCTTAAATGTTCCAAGAGAATTGGGTCCTTGCAACAGAAATAAATGTTAGTATATAAAAATGGTGAGATGGCAGAAAGATTACACTATGGGATGCTATATTTTTTATTACCTTTAGATTTTACGATAGTTCATATATTACAAAAATCTCTCATTTTAAATTTATAACATCAAAATAATTATCTAATTTACAGATCTCTTAAAAGGCATACACATTAGTCTTTTAAACTGAGTAAACATAACCACCAAATCAATAAGATGATTCTAAGATAGCACTGCATAACGTTTTTAAAATCAGCACATTTACTCGGTTACTAATATGCCGTTAACGGAGCTGGGAAGAGTAGCCCTTATAAATGTGTCAAAGAAAAACAGCTGTATGAGGTTAGCATGTCAGCATTATTTGCATTAAGGATAAACCTATTCTTAATAAATTGTACATAATACTAGCTAGTTATATATTAATACCATACTGGAGGTTGAATATTCCCTTAATTTAGAAAGCAATGCCAAAACAGGAATCTGGAAGTGTCCAGTATACAGAAGTAATTTAATATAAATCTAAATCATCATTGCCCGATCCAGCAGGAAGCAGTTAGATCGAGTCTTCGCCCCTTTTCCCTAACAGCAGTTAGGGTTTCTACTCGGAGAGGGAGAACTGATGCAGGACATCTGGCACCCTAGCCAGCTCAGCGGAGCCGGCGGACCTGCTGCCTCCTCCTTGGTGGTGTTGGTGCTGCAGCAGCCAGCTGAAGAGCCAGTGGGCTGGATGACAGGCAAGGAGGGGGACCTACAACGCCCACCAGAGGCTCCAATAGCCAAAAAGGCTGGACAACTGCTGAGGAGACACCTGTGCCTTGGT
>CAUYRH010015900.1:0-11014 GCA_963574655.1 Perodicticus potto | reverse complement strand
AATGGCTTGAATTCCCCACTGAAGAGGCATAGATTGGCTGACTGGATTAAAAAACACAAGCCATCTATTTGCTGTCTGCAGAAAACACACCTAGCTTCAAAGGACAAAGTAAAACTCGGAGTTAAGGGTTGGAAGACAATTTTTCAGACAAACGGGATTCAGAAGAAAAGAGGAGTTGCAATCTTATTTTCAGATACATGTGGATTTAAAGCAATTAAAGTGAAATGGTCACTTTATATTGGTCAAGGGAAAAATACAACAAGAAGATGTTTCAATTCTAAATATATATGCACCCAATTTAAATGTTCCCAGATTCTTGAAACAGACCTTACTCGGTCTGAGCAATATGATATCCTATACTACCATAATAACAGGGGACTTTAACACTCCTTAAACAGAGCTGGACAGAGCCTCTAAACAGAAATTAAACAAAGATATAAGGGACTCAAGTGAGACCCTAGAACAACTGCGCTTGATATATGCATTTATAACACTCCATCCCACAGATAAAGAATATACATTCTTCTCATTGCCCCATGGAACATTCTCAAAAATTGATCATATCCTAGGACACAAAACAAACCTCAACAGAATCAGAAGATTTGAAATTTTACCTTGTATTTTCTCAGACCATAAGGCAATAAAGGTGGAACTCAACTAGAGTTGGAACTAGAACAAAAATGTTCAACCCCACACAAAGGCATGTAAGTTAAACAATCTTACGTTAAATCACAGTTGGGTGCAGGAAGAAATAAAACAGGAAGTCATTAACTTCCTTGATCATAACAACAAGGAAGACACAAGCTACTAAAACCTATGGGATACTGCAAAAGCAGTTTTCAGAGGAAAATTTATCACTTTAGATGCCTATATTTGTAAAACAGAAAGAGAGCATATCAACAAACTCACAAGCCATCCTATGGAATTGGAAAAAGAAGAACAATCTAAGCCCAAACCCAACAGAAGAAAAGAAATATCCAAAATTAAATCAGAAATCACTTAAATTGAAAACAAAAGAATCATTTAGAAAATTAATGAAACAAGGAGTTGTTTTTTTGAAAAAATAAATAAAATAGATAAACCTTTGGCCAGACTAACTAGAAATACAAAAGTAAAATCTCTAGTAAATTCTATCAGAAATGATAAAGGGGAAATAATATCTGATGCCACAGAAATATAAGAGATCATCTCTGAATATTACCAGCAACTCTATGCCCAGAAATTGGACAATCTGACAGACTTTGATCAATATTTGGAATCACACCTTCTCCCTAGACTTAGCCAGGATGACATAGAGCTCCTGAAAAGACCAATTTCAAGCACTTAGATTACAGAAACAATAAAAAATCTTCCAACAACAAAAAAATGGCCTGGTCCAGATGGCTTCACATCAGAATTCTATCAAACCTCAAGGAAGAGCTTATTCCCATACTGCAGAAATTATTCCAAAAAATTGAGGAGGAAGGAATCTTCCCCAACACATTCTCTGAAGCAAACATCACCCTGATACCAAAACCAGGAAAAGACCCAACTAAAAATGAGAATTTCAGACCAATTTCACCCATGAATATAGATGGAAAATTTCTCAGCAAAATGCTAGCCAATAGATTACAGCTTATCATTAAAAAAGTCATACATCATGATCAAGTAGGTTTATTCCTGGGGATTCAAGGCTGGTTTAACATATGCCAGTGCATAAACGTTATCCAATGTATTAACAGAAGCAAAAACAAAGATCATATGGTCCTCTTAATAGATGTAGAAAAAGCCTTTTATAAAATCCAGCATCCTTTTCTAATTGGAACACTAAAGAGTATAGGCACACGTGGCACATTTCTGAAACTGATCGAAGCTATCTATGACAAACCCACAGTTAATATTTTACTGAATGGAGTAAAATTGAAAGCTTTTCCTCTTAGAACTGGAACCAGACAAGGTTGTCCTCTGTCACCCTTACTAGTCAATGTAGTGCTGGAAGTTTTCTCCAATACAATTAGGCAAGACAAGGAAATAAGGGGCATCCAAATGGGTGAAGCAGAGGTCAAACTCTCCCTCTTTGCTGACGATATGATCTTATACTTAGAGAACCCCAGAGACTCAACCACAGGACTCCTGGAAGTCATCAAAAAATTCAGTAATGTCTCAGGATATAAAATCAACGTCCACAAGTGAGTAGCCTTTGTATATGCCAATAACAGTCAAGATGAAAGGCTAATTAAGGACACAACTCCCTTCACCATAGCTTCAAAGAAAATGTAATACCTGGGACTACACCTAACAAAGAAGGTGAAAGACCTCTATAAAGAAAATTATGAAATCCTAAGAAAGGAAATAGCAGAGGATATTAACAAATGGAAAAACATACCATGCTCATGGCTGGGAAGAATCAACATTGTTAAAATGTCTATACTTCCCCAAGCAATCTACCTATTTAATGCCATCCCTATTAAGATACCAACATCATACTTTCAAGGAAAAAATGGAAAAAAATGATTCTGCATTTTTTTTTTTTGAGACAGAGCCTCAAGCTGTCACCCTGGACAGAGTGCCATGGCACACAGCTACAGCAACCTCCAATTCCTGGGCTTAAGCAAGTCTCCTGCCTCTGCCTCCCAAGTAGCTGGATCTACAGGCACCCGCCACAATGCCCGGCCATTTTTTGGTTGCAGTCGTCATTGTTGTTTGGGGGTCTCAGGCTAGATTCGAACCCACCAGCTCAGGTGTACGTGGCTTGCGCCTTAGCCCATTGAGCCACAGGCGCTGAGCCACGATTCTGCATTTTGCATGGAACCAGAAAAAACCCCGTATAGCTAAGGCAGTTCTTAGTAATAAAAACA
This sequence comes from Perodicticus potto, assembly GCA_963574655.1. NCBI lineage: Eukaryota > Metazoa > Chordata > Mammalia > Primates > Lorisidae > Perodicticus > Perodicticus potto. The sequence continues at coordinate 8,177 of CAUYRH010015900.1, read as the reverse complement.
AAGCTGTGGGCATCACCATACCAGATTTTAGGCTATACTACAAAGCCATAGTGGTCAAGACAACATGGTACTGGCACAAAAATAGAAACATAGACATTTGGAATCGAATAGAAAACTAGGAAATAAAACTAACTAACTTCTTACAACCATCTAATCTTTGAGAAACCATTCAAGAACATACCTTTGGGGAAAGACTCCCTATTCAATAAATGATGCTGGAAGATATCCACATGTAAAAGTCTGAAACTGGACCCATACCTTTCTCCACTCACAAAAATTGATTCTGGATGGATAAAGGACTTAAATTTAAGGCATAAAACAATAAAAATCCTGAAGAAAGCATAGGAAAAACACTGGAAGATATTGGCCTGAGGAAAGACTTCATGAAGAAGACTTCTGTGGCAATTGCAACAACAACAAAAATAAACAAATGGGACTTAATTAAACTTAAAAGCTTCTTAAAAGCTAAGGAGACAACAACCAAAGCAAATAGACAACCTACACAATGGGAAAGGATATTTGCATATTTTGAATCAGACAAGAGCTTGATAACTAGGGCCTATAGAGAAGTAAAATTAATCCACCTGAATAAAGCCAACAACTCCATATATCAATGGGCAAGAGTCACGAATAGAATCTTCTCTAAAGAAGACGAATGGTTAACAAACATATGAAAAAATGCTCATCATCCCTAATTATTAGAGAAATGCAAATCAAAAACACCCTGAGATATCATCTAACCCCAGTGAGAATGGCCCACATCACAAAATCTCAAAACTGCTGATGCTGGCATGGATGTGGGGAGAAGGGAACACTTTTACATTGCTGGTGGGACTGCAAACTAATACAACCATTTTGGAAGGAAGTATGGAGAACTCTCAAAGAACTCAAGCTAGACCTCCCATTTGATCCTGCAATCCCATTACTGGGCATCTACCCAGAAGATAAAAAGTCCTTTTATCATAAGGACACTTGCACTAGACTGTTCATTGCAGCTCAGTTTACAATCGCCAAAATGTGGAAACAGCCTAAAAGCCCACCAACCCAGGAATGGATTAACAAGCTGTGGTATATGTACACTATGGAATACTATTCAGCTATTAAAAAAAATGGAGACTTTACAGCCTTTGTATTAACCTGGATGGAAGGGGAACACATTATTCTTAGTAAAACATCACAAGAATGGAGAAGCATGAATCCTATGTACTCAATTTTGATATGAGGACAATTAATGATAATTAATGACACAGTGGGAGTGTGGGGGGAGAGTAGAGAAAGAAAGAAGGAGCGGTGGGGAAAGGAAGAGCAGAGAGAGGGAAGGACCGAGGGGCTGGGGTCTTGGTGTGTGCAAGACATGATTGTAAGAGGGACTTTACCTAACAAATTGAATCAGTGTAACCTGGTTTCTTGTACTCTCAATAAATCCCCAAAAACAGCAACAAAAACAAAAAATATAAAAAAACCAAATGTGTTTTCAACATAATGATGATTAAAAACTTTGCCACCAAAACCAGAGGTATATTGCAACATTATTGACATTGAAAAGTTGATAACAATGTAAAAGTCCAGGATTAGGAGTTAAATTATTATGTGAGGGGACACATTTACTGAATGGAATTCACATTATTGAATACACATTATTGAAATAATGGTTATGTAAAATGGTAAATTGGTATAATACTGAATGAATATGATGATATTTAAAATTATATAACTTGTATATTTTCTTTGCTTCAAGATTGAAAATAGAGGTATATAATCATATTATAAAAATTCAAATACACATATACAAACTCATTATTAAAATTGGACAAAATTCAAAGAAGTATTAGTTCCTCTTTATTACCTTCTCTCATTTTACTCTTACTTTCAGATGCAACAGTGTTCACACCCTGGTGTATTGCCTTTCTCACCTCTGTTCACATTTCCATGTTTCATATTTCTTCATAGTGAAATTATATTAAATTTATTGTTTTACCCAAGCTTTCATTATTTAATGATATGTGTTGGAAATCTTTTCCCTGATGCTGCTATTAACATTGCTTCACTTTTAAAAACATCTATAGAATCCCCTAATATAAGTATGTTGTAATTTCTTTAATCATTCTTCTACTGTTACAGATGATTCCTAACTTTTTAAATTCTATAAAGAATGATTCCATGAGCTTTGTTGCACATACATATTTGTGCACGTATGTGAATACTTCTGTAGAATGATGCCTAAAAATAGAATTTTAACACATATTACTAAATTGTTCCCTACAACCTTTTCCCAGTAAGTTTGATCTCCAACTGATGAAATGCAGCATTGCCTATAGTTAAAGGGGAATGTTTTTCAACCTTTTGAATTATTGCCAATAAATGAGGCCTTGGTGTTTTGATTGTAATTTTCTTGATTGTCAGTGAAGTTTGCTCACTGGCCAACTTACATTTCTTCTTTTATGAATTCCTCCTTTGAATCTTTTATGGACATTATTATTTCAATTAGGAAAATCAGAAAAATCAAAAACATGTAAAGATACTACACCCTAACTGGCAGTAGAATTGTAAGTGATCTTTTTTCTTCTGTAGTTTTGAAATTTTAATATAATCAATGTTAAAAGTAATTTTTATTTTAATGTAGAATCTCAAGTATCTGTGTGGCTGTTGTAACATTATTGACAATGAAAAGTTGATCGTATTGCAAAAGTTCAGGATTAGGAGTATTATTATGTAAAAGGTCACATTCCCTGGATGGAATATCACATATTATTAAAATACTGGTTATTGAAAATTGAAGTTACCTTTCTCCCTTACAAGCTCTTAGGGTGCTTACTATTAAGAAACCTATACCCTTAATTGCTATGGCAAGCTAGAGTGGTTTGCTTATCAGTTGAAGCGGCACACTTTGTATAGCTTGAAAAAGCAATCCTAAGAGTTGGTTCTGAACCTTCTGCTATGGTAGATCCCAGATTCTCTGTCTCCTCCACTGAAAATTTGGTTTCCGTCTGCTTTCAGCTGGTGGAATTACATAAATTGATTACATAATATAGTGCTGAAAGAGTCAAGGTGATAAAAATGAATAATTTTCTCCTGAAGACTATACTTTATGGGGGAAAATGATTCATTATTTCATAAAGTGGTCTCTTGTCCCTTATTCATACTATGAACATCTCTGAGAACTGCAGCTATCTGGTGCTCCTGAACACACTTTGGCATTGTCAGCACATAAGGGAATGAAGCACATCCAGAGTACTCAGGACAAACTAACTTTGAAACCCTATATTGATTTCAGTCCTTTCATTATTGATCCATGCTCAGACAGGAGGCCAGGAGGCTCTCTGCACCTCTGGGGTCTGCAGCACAGATGAGTGTGGTGAGGGGGCTGCAGCAAGCATTTATGCATCAGCCATCAAGCTGCAGCAACAATCTAGACCTTATTGTTCAGGTGAAAAACAAACTCAGAGGAGGAATTGGGCAATGAAGACTCAATCTTTGGAGCTGGCTTTGGAGTTAGACAAACTTGGGTCCCAGTCTTGGCTTGGCCTGTTCTGATTGTGAGACATTGAGTGAGTAGTATGTATATTAGCCTCAGTTTTTTTCCTAATAGAAAATGAGAATAATAATATAATTGGTCTGTGCGAGAGATTGTGACAATTAAATGAGATAAATAGGTAAAGTGCTTTATAGAATGTGTAGTGCAGAGAAATTGTGTAATAAATAGTGGCTTGCTTTTACTTTTTAAGGTTTAGTAAGGCCAGATGAGGTAGTTGGGACCCAACTGGAGAGACTGGAATTTGAATCTACATTTCACACCCTGAAGGGCTTGAGGAGGGAAGTCTTGTTCTGTCTTTTTTTTTGGCCGGGGCTGGGTTTGAACCTGCCACCTCTGGCACATGGGGCTGGTGCCCTACTCACTGAGCCACAGGCACCACCCTTTGTTCTGTTCCTTCACTCCATATCTGTTCCTCAATGCCTGATTGGTCTAATTCTTCAAGGATTTAGAACCAATGCAGCCTCACCCAAGAGGGAAACACTAAACTATTTGTCGTTTACCTTTTTAAATCCCCTAGTCCAGTGGTAGGATTGGCTTCAGATATTACAGTGAGGATAAGATGGGCTTTCAGGGTAGTCCAGAGGTGAGGGCAAGGAGCCAGTGGGAAAGTACTGACAATAGATTATCTGGGAACCATTCTGAAGGGATAAAAAGGAAGAGAGAGAGAGAGAAGGAAGGAGACAAAAAAAGGAAAGGGGGGAGGGAGGAAAGGAGAAAGAAAAAGGAAAGGGAAGGAAGGAAGGAAGGAAGGAAGGAAGACAAGAGAGAGGGAGGAAGGAATCCCTTCTGACAGTTCTGGGACATCAGTGAAGAAAGGAAGAGTCAAAGACAGGAGCATTTTCTAGCTTGAGAGTAATGGGGTCCTGAGGGTTCATAGCAAAGTGACAGAAGTTCCATGAAGCCACATGTTAAATCTTCCTGGAATGTGAATTTGTCTAGTTTCTTTGGATGAAGGCATTTTATACTAAATAAACATGCATCTTGAGGATGTTTATAGCCATGAGCTTGAAGTGGAAACAATGTGGTTACAACCCGGAACTCCAGAGCATGACAACTCTGAGACCCTCACTTGCCTATTTTACTAGGATGTCCAGGCTTTTCTAGTTGCTCTTAACTTCAAGTGTCCCAAGTGAGATCCCTTGAGTTCAGAGGCTTAGCCTTGTCTGCCTGCATCTTTCACTAGTTAATACAGACCTCAGGTGTTCTCCCTTGAGAATGAGGGATAACAACATGGCCATGGAGCCCAAATATTCCAGAACCTACCACTTCTGTGCTGCTGTCCAGATGAGTGTCTGCTTTCTGTCTGTCCAAGCTATGGGCATTCCATGGATGCCCTGTTAGCCTTGGATGCCCTCCTTTACTCTGGATGTAGTAGAGGGGTCCTCGTCTCTTCTGTACGGATTCCTCCAAACATTCCCAGGCTTCTCTCTGGGTCCAAGGCCTTTCATCTTTGGTCTCTCCTGGCATGTCCCTCCCACTTTCAGACTGTGTTTATGTGGCTGTGAGCAGCTTACCTCCCAGGACTGCGTCACCCACATCCTCCACCATTATAAGTGGGACAATGTGCGTTACCAACATGCCACACCAATACAGATATACTTTACAAATAGGGACACTTTTTGTTTTTCAAATCAATTGTTCATGTTCTGCATCCCTTCTCTGACTCATTCAAGGAGATGACTAGAGTCAACTCTGTCACAGGGATTAGTGCCTTCTCAAAGGCAGGCAAGAAAACTAGATGTGATGAGCCTATCAGCACCACTGGTTTGGACACTGCCACGATGTGTTGCTGCAGGACCAGATCTCAGAGGCGCTTGTCCAGAGACAGTGACACTCCTGCTGGTGTGAGGTATAATGGTGTCCATGCTTGGCCTCCACACTCACTGCCATCTTAGCGTAGCTTCTAAGGTCAACAGGACTCTATGTCTGGTAGATGAATCTGGATAAAATCCTAAGCCTCGGCTGAATGTAGTGCTAAAGCCAATGCTTTCCCACAAACGTGTAAGCCTCATCTCCCTTTCTTTGCCCTTCATGGTGAGTTTCCCTTGGATAACAGGGCCTTTTGTAGGTTTTCCAAACAATAGGATTTTGTTGGGGCTACTCAAACCTTACAAGGTTTTTTCCAATTTTTTTTTTGGTTGTTTTTTGAGACAGAGCCTCAAGCTGTCGCCCTGGCTAGAGCGCCCGGCTAGTTTTTGTTGCAGTTTGGCCAGGGCCGGGTTCAAACCTACTACCCTCAGTATATGGGGCTGGTGCCCTATTCACTGAGCCACAGATACTGCCCACAAAGAGTTTTTCAAAATGAGGGCACACTTAAAACTTGACATAAAATAAACAAAAGCAAACTATGTAACCAAAATGTGTGTATCCCTGTAATGTTCTGAAATTAAGCAAAAGAAAGAAGAAAAATGTTAACTAAAATAATAGTTGCTCTGATATTGCATAAACCTAACAGATCAATTTTAAAGCAAACTGTACATATTGAATGACTGATTAAAAAGTAAGATTTTATTCTGAACAAAATATTGATAAATATGAGAAAGCCACAAGAAAGAAAAGTCTTATTTACATGAAGAATACCAGAGTATCCAATATGACAAAGGGGACATATTTTAAAGAACCGCCATTTGGTGGCCGTCTCACACACTGGTGGCCAATGAGCCAAATTCTGCCAACTGGTGTTATTTTCTTTCGCCAGCACAGTGTTGTGAACCTCTTGAATAAGTTGACAACATTTTTTACATTGTGAAATTAAAAAAAAGAAGTTTCTAAGTTTTTCAAAAAAGAGAATTGGCAACAATCGTATGTAGTACTGAGTATGAGTCCCTGGCAGGACCACCACTCTATGTGACATGAGGAGACACCACTCATGTGGATTGCAAGTAAATCATGGTTGCTAGAGCACTCTGGTCCTTGACGTCACAACCTCTTTGAATTATCTATTTATATTACCTGGGCAACCCTTATTTAAGGACTCTATATCATAAATCGTGTACAATCACTATTGCTTTTTTCCTCCGTGCAGAAACCATCGATGTTTAAATAAGCTCCCTCAGGAGCAAAAAAGAGCCACACCAGGGCTGGGGAGGGGGAGGTCAGAACCAGTAGGAATCATGGAGGAAATGCATTTGCCAGGTAAAGGATAACAACTAGAAAACCTCAGATAAAAATGGGTCCAGGAAGCAAGCAAAGAAGATCTATAAGGTATTTTTGTTTTCCAATACGCAGGTGAGAAATAACCTCAGTTGTCTAGGTGCAGACATTACTCCAGATTCAGGAAAATAGTTGAATTCCATGAAGTTTATCTGTATGGAAAGAGAATCAGCAATAGGACTGAGATGAGAGAGGAATCTCTAAAAAAATTGTATAAATTTATGGAGTACAAGTGTAATTTTGTTACATTGATATAATGCACAGTGGTGAAGTCAGGGCTTTTACTGTGTCCACCACTGGGTTAATGCACACTGGACCCCCAGAAAATTCATTATCATCCACCCTCTGAGTCTCCTCTGTCTATCGGAACATGCTTTGCTTTCATGTGTACTCATTTAGCTCCCAGTTAAAAATGAGAACGTGTCGTATTTGTCTTTCCATGTTTAAGTTACTTCACTTAAGATAATGGCTTCCAGTTCCACCCTTGTTGCTGCAAAAGACATAATTTCATTCTTTTCTATGGCTGAATAATATTCCTATATACACACATATAATATATTTTCTTTTTCTTTTTTCTTTTTTTTTTTTTTAGACAGAGCCTCAAGCTGTCACTCTGGGTAGAATGCTGTGGCATCACAGCTCACAGCAACCTCCAACTCTTGGGCTCAAGCGAGTCTCCTGGCTCCACCTCCCAAGTAGCTGGGACTATAGGCGCCCACCATAATGCCCGGCTATTTTTTGGTTGCAGCCGTCCTTGTTTGGTGGGCCCGGGCTGGATTTGAACCTGCCAGCTCAGGTGTACATGCCTGGCGCCTTAGCCGCTTGCGTCACAGGCACCGAGCCATATAACACATTTTCATTATCCACTCATCTGTTGATAGACAGTTAGGTTGATTCCATATCTTTGCTATTGTGAATAGTGCTGTAATAAGTATATAAGTGCAGGTATCCTTTTGAGGTAATAATTACTTTTCCTGTGAATACTCAGTAGCAAGATTGCTGGATCAAATGGTAGCTTTAGTTTTTTTCTTTGAGATATTTATACTATTTACCATAGAGGTTATACCAATTTATATTTCCACCAACAGTGTTCTCTTTTCTCCACATCCTCACCAACATCTGTTAATTTTTGTATTTTTAATCATAGCCTTTATGATTTATGTCAGATGATACCTCATGTGGGTTTTAATTTGCATTTCTCTAATGACAGTGATATCAAACATTTTTTAATATACTTGTTGGATATGACTTCTTTTGAAAAATGTCTAGTCGGCTCGGCGCCTGTGGCTCAATGGGCTAAAGTGCCAGCCACGTACACCTGAGCTGGCGGGTTTGAATCCAGCCCGGGCCCGCCAAACAACAATGATGGCTGCAACCAAAAAATGACCAGGCGTTGTGGCGGGCGCCTATAGTCCCAGCTACTTGGGAGGCGGAGGCAAGAGACTTGCTTGAGCCCAGGAATTAGAGGTTGCTGTGAGCTGTGATGCCA